>JPKD01000151.1:0-21058 GCA_000750935.1 Pseudogymnoascus sp. VKM F-4519 (FW-2642)
ACTGGTTGTGTTTCCGTGAGTTTTCATGATTTCAATCTCTTACACTATGCACGTCTCAACAGACAGTCACGGGACTAGAATCAAAGAAACTTACTCCTGAAATTCCTCAAGCCTCTCAGTATACTGAGCGGGCTGCCCTCTGTCAACATGGCACAGCTCTCTCAGTCAGAATCCGAGGTTCCCACTGCTGAACCGCCAAGCTCTGAGCCGGAAATGGTCCTGCGCTTAGTGTGCAGATGGAACGATAAAATAAACACATCTCTCTACAGAGATGAAGTAATAAATCCGCCTCCATTGTATGGTAACAGTCCGGAGAGAGTCTCAAAACGGCCTAAAAAAGCTTCAGCGAAAGCCAGATTGTCGCGAGCAGAGGATGTCAAGTTTTACTCGGCAGACGCCAAACCGAGCAATGTTTCAGCAAGGGCGAAGGAAAAAATGGAAAAGCTAAGGAGAGAACGGGCACATAGGAGGGGAAAGGTAAGTTATGACTCCTTGTGGGCCATTCGACTCTCATTTTAACATCATTCCTAGAACGCGTCACTAGTGTGGTCGATAGTGTGACAAAGGGCCGTATGATATTGCCAAGAGTTTAGAAATTCCCGTATTGTATTGCGAATTTGGTGTATTTTAGGCCATTTTGGTCGTATGATATTGCCAAGACTTGAGCAATTCCCATATGAGATTACACTATCGACCACACTGCGCGTCACCGCACCAGCAGCCAAGCCTTGCATCAACTCCTGCGTCTGAAGCTGGTCATCGGTCTCGCAGGAAGAAAGCACCGTCCCTAAGCGGTAGCTCCGGGTCTAGCGACTTAGGTGAAGATAGCTTAGATGAAGTTCCTCCAGATATACGACTCTATGCTGTCCCTGACCACTTACAAGGCACCACCAGTGCCAAAGCCTGAAAACAGCGAGGAGATTCCGTGGACAGAGATGAAAATTACGACGGTGCCACTCCCAACTGACCTAACGGTGAAAATCGGGCGGTTTGATAATATCATGGTCACCCTCGTAAGCCCGGACAATGGAAAGCCTCATAAAGAGCCTGCTAAGGTCTTGGACTGCCGGATTCATCCTTAACGGTGAAAATCGGGCGGTTTGATAATATCATGGTCACCCTCGTAAGCCCGGACAATGGAAAGCCTCATAAAGAGCCTGCTAAGGTCTTGGACTGCCGGATTCATCCTGACGGCACCTACTTCCTTCTCGTCTCGTGGTGGTTCGAGCGCCGCACACTTTCAAAGAACCTAGTGGGCTTCAAGCGCTACCTAGACAGAAGGTGGCCTGTGGACGCACCCTTCAAATTTGTTCTCAGATGCCATTTTGACGTAATTACGAACGATGCCATTGCGGAAAAGATGACTGACGACGAGAGATTCTGCGATTCTATGGTTTATGGTGGCGTGACCCATAACTGCGAACTATTCTCTGATGTGCCGGATGAGATGGAGCGGCGTGAGTCTCTTAAGAAGGGCGCTAAAGGTGACGCGCGACTGGTGGAAGAACGAAAGCAGAAGTCGTTGTTTCGAATGCATTTACGTCCGGAGATGAGCGGACGATGAGACTGAGTAGTCGGCAGGCAATAGTGGGAAACGTGCGATCGGAGGCGAAAAAAATGCTTTGGGGATAGGGATGGCTGCCGGAAGAACGAAAGCGAAAATCACTGTTTTGAATGTTTTTACGTCCGGAGCTGAAGGGATCGATGGACGACCAAGGGAATCGTTCCAATCGGGTGGAAAGAATACGTTGGGGATGGGGATTGCAGGTTAATCATTTGCTTGGAGCAAGGATTTTGTGGTTTTTATTTCCCCATGTAACACTAGAAGGGGGGGATGGGAACGCCGCAAGGTGGACCCTGAGCACGAATATAGTTTGGTGTAATTCCCGACCTGGCTTTCAGGATTAGTCAATGTCTCTAATGATGTCCGTAATCGTAAGATCCGTATGTTCGGTATGCTCACAATTGGAGAATTCAACTGCCGTCCACAACTTCATAATGCAAAGAAACCAAGGTCCCCTGTTGCAGGTTTTATTATCAACAAAGTATAAATCCGCGAAGTTTCTCATTAGTTCACTGCCGTGCTGACTACACCTATCATGACGGTAAGCACCAAAGACCGTTCCCCCAATCAATCGCGTTAACCGTGGTCTTGAGGCAAGGTTGGAAATCGATCGTATAGATCGATTTCGAAGGACTGGTCGATCGATTCATATCGACTAGAGCTTTCAGTCGATTGATATCGATCGACCAGTCCTTCTCATTGATCGATATCGATCGACCAAAGTATATAATCGAATCGATCGACGATCAAATCGATCAAATCGATCAGATAAATTCTCATTGTTCCCGTCTAGCGACACCTTGCCTATCAAACGAAGCACCTGCCTCCAATTGCCTCCCTTAAGAAGCCCAAGAGGAAGAGACGGCTGATAAATCCCAGCCTTGCTCCAAGACCGAAGACATTGAGCCATTACCGCAATATGGCGCCGCAGGCGTGACATTAGTGGCGTGATCATCCTCCCACAACTACTGAAACCCCTCTCTGTTGAAGCTAGGGAAATGCTCGAACTTCTCTGGAGTCCAGGCTTCATAATCGGGAAAACCCGTAAGAGTACATGGTGTTGGAGTTGAAGACTTGATGGCTCTGAAGAAGGAGGTGGAGACGAGACCATTTCCATCTCTTCATCAACTGACGCCATTATGATACGGAAAGAGCTTTCTCAAAAACGCAGAGTCAGACCCGTGTAGGGCATTGCTTCAGGGAATGATCAAATGGGTGGAAGCGGAGACATCGGCACTTAGCAGCTATTGCTAGCTGCACGCTTACTGAACCGGCTCAGCACACAAGTACCGGACGAACTGGACGCTCCATTGCGTCGCATTTTATCCCTTTTAGCTCTCTGCTTTGACCCCTATTTCAGCGTCATGCAGCGTCTGGTGCCTGACGGCAGGTGCCGTACGCTCATTTATTGGCTAGTGCTTCCTTTTTCTAGAGGCCCTTGCGGTCGACGATCAAATCGATCGATTGAGTGTCCAGTCGAAAAACTATCGATCGATCAAATCTATACGATCGAAATCGAAATTAATCTTCTAGTCGAATCGATCAAATCGATTGGTCGATCGATTTCCAACCCTGTCTCACATATACCGACCTAGTTTTCAGGTCCTAGACCAGATCTTTACATTCTAGACAGGATCGTCCTTACCTCACTCAAGTAAGCAGCCATATTTGCTTCATTCCTAGCCGTCGATTTTTCGCCCTCGCCCTTCTCAACTACCGTCCTCCCCATGCCACAAAGTCGCCCTGATACTTCCCTCGGTCACCAACTGTAACTCTAGCCCAGCTCTCTACAGCATGTTACCCCACAGCCAACTTGCAGGCCCCTTCCCAGGATGTGTGTTGTCTGTGTACAGCCGTTTCAAACAGGCTTTTCCCCCCGCCCGTTGGTAGGATCGCGACCAGCGGGGTCTCCTTCGATGCAGCCAGCCGCACCGACTCTTTCTGCTGGGTGTTCGGAACTGTGCATGGTCATCCCGCAGAACCTCCCGCAGAGCTTTTTGAAGGACCGCTCGGAAGCCACTTCGGAGACTGCCTAGACAGGAAGCTGTATTTTAGGCCGCTTTCTAGGTGTCAGCCCTTCTGCGTCCACCACACATTCCCTTATTAGTGAGGCCTGTAATGACGGTGATGACGGTTGCTCTACGAGCCCCAGGAACTTATGCCACCGATGGCTGACCTGACCAAATATCTCTAGCAACTCAGTCGTCAAGCGCTTAATCACATCAATGGTGACTCCATAATTTTCTGCTGTCTTGGTGGTGTGGCTAACCGCCAGGTCATCCGGGATCTTATACTGTTCCGAGTCATCATTATCATCGTCATTCTCAAGTTAGCCTTCTTCACGCCCCTATCGCGGGCAAGCTTCTTGCTGACGGCAACCGCAATATGCCGCTAATCCTGGAGCGTGATCTGCCGGCCCATGTAGTGGAGGGTCCATTTGGATACCGCTCTCGACATCCGACTACTCTCCCGTGGCCCGTTCTCGTCATGCCAGATAAAATCACTTAGCGGGCTCATCTTGTCGTATAGCACCCACAGATCAGCTTCCCACCTGTCCGTTAATGGCCGGACATAAACCATGTACATCGCCATTAGCTGCCCAACCTGCTCAGGCACGAATCGTGGAATGACCTTCGGTGAGTTGAAGTGGGAAAGGGTTTTGTCATACTGTGTGACAAGCACGAACTCGCCATCAATGACAAATCCATTCCGATCCCAGTTGATCCCATTCACAAGGCGCAGACCAGTGATCTCATGCCCCCAGCTTAGGATGTTGGTTAAGTGCACCAGCAATAGGGCTAGCTCTTTAAACTTATCAACATCTTTCAAATGCTTTCGGATACCGCCCCATTTCCACTGCCCATTCTTGTCGAGGACTTCTTGTCTCCGTCGCCCGTTTACAAGGTCCTCCAGCATTTTCACCTCTTTCCCTGCGAGGCCGTTGCTGTGAATAAACGATTTTCCCCGTTGCGTATGCGTTAGGTCGTCCTCAATGTCGGCCAGCGGGATCTTAAATCAGACGTCGTCTCCCTCTTTAAACATCAGCACATTCAAAAGCAGATCTTCTGCATCCGCTGTCATGTCGGCCACCATGCTCTGGATATCGTCTATAGGAATTAGCTTCCCCATAAAATACATTAGCTCCTTCGTCTTGCTCCACGATACCATGAGCCGACTGCCAGTCTGTTTCGCGATTGATCGACCGTAGAGCAATAGACTGAACGTGTAGCCCATCGGGGAGTAGGTGGCCTTGCACAACCAAGTGTCCCGCACCTGCGCAAATCGCTCCCCTAGATCCTCCATCTCCAGCCGGTCCTTAGTGGGAATGGCCCATTCCCCGAGCAACACTCTTCCGACATACATAAGCCCTGCCAGCACGTACGTGAACAGACGTGCGGGCCTAAACTACCCCGAACCCCCGTCAATCCCCAGCACGCCAACAAAATGCCACAGCGGACTAGCAAAGGGGTCGCCCTGAAGCCGCTGCATCCAAAAACTGACCGAAACTTGGAGGAGCTCCTCCTCTAATGCCTCCTCCGACCAGTCCTCATTCTGCAAGTGCTCCCACAGCTTCCCTAAGCTCCCTCTCTACCCTGCTGTAAAATGAAACCCGTGCTTCTCAAATAACTCTGCGTCTTCGATGTGGAGAACATTCAGGCAGTAGCATAAGATCCATGCTCGTCTTCTCCTGCAACGGCCCAAACGGTCGACTATGCGCGTCCTGTTGATGCGGACTAGCCAAGAGGAGCCGTGTCATTAAAGGCATGCTCTTCAACCCATCAATACAGCGTCCGAAGAACCAGTGTTGGCAGTAGTATTTGACTACTGCAATATCTATTGCAATATTATTTGCAGTGCAATATTCAAAATTACCTATCGCAATATATGACTAGGATATTGCAATATTAACATGTTGAATTTGTCAGTACTGCAAGCCCCTGATCGAGACTGGGTATATAGTCAGTGATCCCCTCCTGTATTTTAGATGAATAAGAACAAAATGGTCAACCAATCAGAGCACCAAAAACATCAGGTTATGAGCCCGGAAGGGCGCTGACAAAGCTAAGTCTGACATTTACCCCGCTAACCTCTTCGATCTCTTGATAACTCTTTCGGCATCGCCGTATGCTCTAGATTGTTGCAATGCAGCAAAGACAGCCCCTAGCGACATAGGGAGAGGGCCGGACTAGCCGGCCTCAGATGAGAAGAGCCTAGAACGAGGGCTGACGACGAGAGATATGGCGATCTCTTCAGCGGGGTTGCAAATCCTACTGCCACAGCCGCTAAGACCAACCCTATTACAACAGCTACTCTCATGTGCTGCTTGTTGATAGGTACGGCGACGCCCGCAAAAGGAATATCATGCGGAGAGACCAACGGAGATGCCGTCGGCAAGGCCGTATAGGTAGACTAAAGTTATACCAGCCAAAATTGCTATTTACATAGCTTTTAGAACTGGAATTTGGACGTCCAACTCCGACTCTACAAGCTCCCTATTACCCTCCCTCAACGCTACAACATTATGGCAAACACACAAGTTGAAATAAAAGGTGGCTATAGCCCAGCTATGGTACCTTTCCTCAACGGAGCCGACGATTGGCTAGACTTCTCTGACGGTATTAAAACTTTCCTAATTATGGGAAACCAGCTCGATTGGCTAGAGGATCATAGGAATACGCCAGTCAATCCTTCAGTAGAGTGGAAGAAGAAACACAAATTTGCTATATACGCCATGAGAGCTCGATCCAACTATAACGCCAAGTAAATGATTAACGGAATAAGCAACTACTACACCGCCTATGAGACTTTGGAAAAGAACTACAAACCTCAAAGTGACGGCACTTTCCGCGATCTCTCTAATCGTTTCTTTACTATCTCTCTAGCCGACCACAAGAATATTAAGGATTATACCAAAGCTGTTAAGAAGCTTCAAAATCAACTGGTCTAGTTGGGGGTTATAATCCTAGAGCCACTAGTGATTCTACGATACCTGCAAGGCCTAGGGTTAGCGTATAGTATCTTCTATACTTCGTTCACTACTAATAATCAGATACTCCTAGATGACAATGGAGGCGAGGTTGATTTCGACTTCGTAGCGCTTAAGGCTAAGGGATATGAGCGTACATTAGCTCAAGAGGAAAGCGTGACTGCGCTAACAGCATCTACGGTCTTGACAACCATCAGAACGACTAGCATTGCACTTACGGCAACTGGCGACACTAAGAACATTGAAGTTCCCTATTGTACACACTGCCACAAGTCCTACTACACTAAGGAGAAGTGCTAGACGCTGTACCCACACCTAAAACAGCAGGCTAAGGCTGGGAAGGGACGCTACGGCCCATCTAGCAAGAAGAGGAAGACTCGCGAGGATGACGATAAGTCGGATGATCCTATAGGCCTTATTGCGCATTTTGGAATGACAGCTAATAATGATACTGGCAATCTCTTACACACCTAGTGGGCTGTTGACACTGGATGCTCCCGTCATATTACCCACTCCTGGGAACATTTTATTAGCTACGAAGCTATCCCTAAATCTTCTGCACATATTAAGGGTTTAGGAGGAACATTATGCGCACCTATTAGCAGAGGAACAGTCAAGCTGCGATGCAAAATCAACGGCAAATCTCGATCGATCTACCTTACTAACGTTTACCACGTGCCTGACTGCGTAGTCAATTTAATCTCTGTTGCGCAACTATTCAAGATTAGCGCAGATGTTTAGTTCTCAAAGGATTATTACAAGATTAAGATAGGAAAGAGAATAATCACAGCAACAAGCAGAAATGGATGCTGGTTCCTAGACACGAGCCTCGAGTAGCAACTAGCCCTTCTCTCTACAGAGATTAACCCCAACACCTTATGAGTTTAGCACAACCGCCTAGGCCATGTCGCAGAAAGCACACTGTTTAAGATGGCTGAAATGACAGAGGAAATTGACCTTACAAAGCCAATCCCTGAAATTACTCCATGCGAGACATGCGGGATATCTACGCTACGTTCCAAACCTCACAAGAGCCACATCCAACTAGGAGAAGCCCCTATGGATCTCATCTACTTAGACGTTCTAGGACCATTTAAGACCGGACTCAATGGCTCCCGATTTATCGTCACGTTCCTCTGTGACGCAACTCAACTCTCAGTCACTTACTATATCAAGTCTAAGGCCGACGTATTCGACTGTTTTAAAAGCTTTAAGCAGCACTACAAACGACCAGACTGTAGAATCCATCAGCTACGAGCCGACAACGGCGGGGAATACACGTCAAAGGCTATGCTGAGATATCTCTTCCTTACAGGCGTTACGCCAGAGTTCACGGTTCCTGGAAACCCACAACAGAATGGTGCTGCGGATAAGCTTGGACATATCATTTAGAACAAGGCTAAAACGTTCTTAAAGCTCTCTGGCTTACCATGGGAATATTGGCCGGAAATGGTACGCACAGCAAACTACGTCCGAATGCGTACTCCTTAATCAAGGCTTCTAACAACACTATATCGAGCCTAGTATGGACGTGATCCCCACTACTGACACATGCGTACACCAGGCACAAACTGTCTGGCTCTAGAAAGACTCCGCTCAAAAGACACGGACAATGCGGTTCAATGCAAGCTTCTTGGCTACGAGGGCGATTATATTTACCAGCTTGTTACCACCACTAGACGACTAATCCAAGCGTCATCTGTACAATTCGCAGCCGAGAAGAGGGGTCTCGATGATGTGGGAGCATCTGAACCCTTGGCTAAAAGACAACACTTATTAACATCCGCGCCTGACTTATAGGGGGATGATGAGATAATCCAGGTCACTCCTAGTCCAGAAAGAGAGCCTTTACCTAGGCGGCCCCATACGCCAGTGCTAGCACGAGAATCTTGTCCACGAATTGCAAAAGGAACCACATATCACCCACTTGAACGAGCATTACTTGCCGCAGCTGGTGAGTCTGCCATAATTGATGAGCCCTGCTTTATTGCACTTATCGCAAACACAGATAGCTCAGAACCCTACGAACCACGAACATACAGACAAGCTGTGAGTGGAGAGAATGCGAAGCAGTGGGAGAAATCAATGGAAGATGAGGTCAACTCTTTGACTGAAAATCATACTTGGGACCGAGAAGTTGAGTGAAGCATTAGGGACTATGTTATACTATGCCAAGGTTGACGACCAGAGCGGGAAGGACAAGAGGTTGAGTGAGTAGAAGAGCGGGAATGAAGAGAGCTGGGTTGCAGTGGCTAGTAATGCGTTAGGTTTGGGAGTTGACACTAGAGACTTAGTAGCAAAAGATTAGTATGTGTAGGTTGTAGGCCGTCGTTCAAGAGTTCCAGGGTTGGAAGAATGAGCAGTCATCAATTGTATCGGGTATGAAGGGCGAAGGCGCGGTCACAGACTAAGGAGAAGAGGGGAGTCGGGGGAGGAAATTGAATTCACAAGGCGGTCGGGTGTGGAGAGTGAAGGCGCGGTCACGGACCAAGGAGAAGATAGGGAGTCGTCGGAGGAAATTGCATTCATGAGGCGGATCCAAAGAGAGGTGTTGAGATTTGCATTGATTTGTTGAATCATCCGCTGTAAGACAACGAATATAAGAGTGTCATCATTAGTAGGTTAGCAGTATTAGGCATCCGAGATGATGATGGGTGGTTGAATTCTGAGGATTACACGTCTAAGTATTCCGGGGTTGCTAAGTTGGCACGAATGATGGTTGTACACGAAGGATATGAGCAGTGGCAGGAAGAGATCAAGAGCAAGACGGAGGCGAATGAGAGGCAGGAGAACAGGTTGACCGCTAAGCAGATTGGAGAGGCGGCGCGAAGTTATTTCCATTACATCCAGCGATTGACGTATCAGTTCATGACATGACGGACGAGATCCCACACTAATGCAGTGGATTTACAAGGCGCGTTCGTACGGGTTTAAGATCCGGTATACCACGACGGCTGAGGGTTGTATCCAGTGGGTAGGTGACAGCATTTTGTATCAGCAGATTCGGTTCAACATGGGCCAGGTGAGTTCGATGGTTCAGGGGTTGGTTCGGGAAGCACGTGAGGAGCTGTTTGGGAAGTTGATGATGATGGATAGTAGTGATGTGTTTGCCAGCGTTCCCACCGACGCCCCACCCATCGATTGGGAACACATGGTCGATAATCCATCTGAGAGTTGAGCCGGGTGGTCGTTTTTGGATGATGAGCGCAGTCGATTCGCCGTTGATGGACAGTGGTGGTTGTACAAGCGAATGTATCACGAGCGAATGCATCACGAGCGGTGGTTGCGGGAGCAGTTCACAGACCAAGGCGAGGTTACCTTTCCCACATATCAGTGCCCAGGCCGCCATGACATACCGGAAGAGTGAGGCGATTCCAGGAGTTGTTGTTGATATTGATGCGGTTTGGAGTCTATTGGCCCCCCGCGCGACCACAATATTAAGGGTGCGGTGGAAGAATACGGTAGGAGGGAGGGGTTCACGGTATAAGGTAGGAGACAAGAGACGAAACGTCGTCGCCCCATCCGCGTCGGTCCTACGATTAAACGTCAGAACGAATGAGGAAAATCATGCAAAGCGCAAGCGAGCGTTAGATTGGTGAGAAGATCCACATCAGCGCATGGAGGCAGATAGCGGTACCATTTTCGTCGGTATTGCAAGGGGAATCCGTTCCGAGGGAGAGGAGAGGAGTGATGACAGCCGCAACATGAAGAAAGCCAGCGCAGCGATGGTCCGGCGCAGGGTGCAGATGATGTATTTGACGGCCACATTAGCGCCGGTTGACATGCCCGAGTTCATGGAGGTGATCAAGGTCCAGATTCCAGCAGATAATATATTCAGTGATTCCACAAGTCGGCGCAACATCGCATATTCATCATTTTCTAGTAGTTTCTGTAGTAGCCCTGAAATCATTCCTCATTTCTAGTAGGTTTAGTAGTAGCACTAAAATCATTGACTAGTTTTAGTAGATCCAACTAAAATGATGGTCTCACTTCGTTTCCCATCCCGTCCCGCTCGTCCGGTCTCCTGCCCATAATTCTTTATCTGGTAAATCGGCCCAACGTAACGCACCTCGGGTCGATCGATCCCTAACCCAAATGCATTACTTGCCACCACCACACGCTCTTCTCCGCTCTCCCCCATCGCTGACGAATCTGTCTCTTCTCCGCCTCACTCTCCACGTCGGCATAATACATGGGGCAATCTAACTCCTTGCCCAATTCCGTGATCGCATCAATGCTGCTGCCATATATCTGGGCCACTAAATCGCGTACTGCTTGCGCCCCCTCGTGCTTCACCAATTGATTTACTATGTAAGCTTCTCGCGACTAAGGCTATACGCTAACTTTAAATTTCCCGTTGTTTGCCGTTGCTCCAGTTCAAACACAGCACCTGGCTCTACTCGCCTCGCTCGCCTTGCTCGCCTTGCTCGTTCTTTCTGCCGTCTACGTCACTATTACCCAGTGTATACAAGTTATATTTCACGGTTTAAAACCGCTACAGTAACTATAGCTAGCGTAGCTTTTTAGGATTAGGGCTAGATGTGTCGGGTTTGCTACATATATAAACCGATATCCTTCTGTGGCTGTTTAAAGGGGAGGGGAAACAATATATCCTACACAAAAAATATTAGCAAACCTACTCCAAACCACATAGCATCAATTGTTGCTCAAAATAAATTTTCGCAATCCAACGGTTCAGCATCCAAACTCCAAGATGCCCACATTCGTTGTCACAGCTACAGCTGGGCGTCTCTCGGCTGACAAGAAGGCCGCAATTGCCAATGCTCTTGTTACTATACACAGCACAGAGAACGGAGTACCCCGATGGTGCGTTCAGGTCATTTTTCACGAAATTTCGGCAGGAAATCATTTTATCGGAGACAAGTTTGCACCGGCGGATCAGCTATGGATTCATGCCGACACTCGTCCTGGTAGGACAACTGAGAAGAAGACGGCTATGATTGATAGAATGGTAAAGGAAGTCAGTACGGCAGGCGGGGTAGATGAGAGCTATATCTGGGTGTATGTGAATGAAATCAGCCAGATCGCGGAATTTGGAATGCACTTCCCCCCTCCAGGTATGGAGGGAGCGTTTGTTGCAAGTCTTCCCGTCGAAGTGAGGCAACGTTATGAGTGAAGATGAATCTCTAGGAACTGGTGGAATTGCGGCGGTCCTGTTGGAAACTATAGAGTTATGAATAAATAGCACATAATGCACTAAATTCTGGCCTCTTTCCACACCTTCTAATCTGCCTTCGATCATTCGATCTTTCTAGAACAGACGATTGTTGGTCGAAATTTTATAAGTTAGCGGCCTATCAGGTAAAAGTGAGCAAGCAATCACGTAGGGCTTTATCGATCAAGGTCTTAAATGATCAGGAATTAACTGATTTAGAGGATAAGAATGAGTTATATTGTAAGTTAGGGGTACTTGCAGTCCCTTCGAAACATGGCCCGTTGTGATAGGCACCTGAAGAAAATAACCCCGAATGTGGAATGGCGCTGATGACGGAACCTCGACTGGGCGGTTAATCACGACACAACATTGCTCGACCCAGTAATATCACCTCGACCACTACCTTTGTGTCAACACCACGATTGTCATACCTCTCCCGATCAACTGGCGCTATCCGTAATATCACTTCCGCACCGCCTTCGATTGGGGTATAGTATAACACCTTATGATGAAGAGCTGGGACATCATAACTAACTAGCCAGGTCAGTATCAACGTTCGAACCATATGGCTGGCAAAGAACTTCCTACGAACATGAGACAACACTACAAAGAAATATCGGCAATCACTTGAGCCGGACGGGAAGCTGCCATTCCACAAGAGCTACTCGCTAGGGTTGTAAAAATCCTCGTCTCAATCCGACTATGGTTTAAAAGTCGTCTGGTCATTTCACAATCGCAGAACTAGACCTCATCGAGACAAATTCGGAAAATATATTGCTCATAATTAAAGAGAATATACGAACGTCCTTGGACCAAGGCATTCTGCAAAACTGCCATTGTTACCCAACAGTTGATAGGATAACTTCAACACGATTTCGTATTGGGGGTATTCTGACTGACCAGATTAGACAAACTGTCTTACGGAGATATTCATCTCAAAAGCTCTTGCTAGGACCTACTCAACTGCGAAGTATGATCGCCAAGAGAAATGTATTCCAGAAAGCATACCTCGACCGTTGGACAACAATTGCTTCTGCTGACAAAGGCGCTATAGATGGGATTGTCCTGGCTTCTTTTCCATGGAGTGCATCGATACCCAAGATTATTTCTTTTGTAACAATTGTACTGGTGTCTACAATCTCTTAGGGTAGTCATTTATTGGACAGGTTTTGAGAGGCAAATGCTGAACCGAGATAGACTACACTGGCTCCTCATTCCCAGTTACTTTTGCGGACAGGAACCTTGATAAGAAGAGGTCAAATTGGACACCATTAAGTCATACAGAAGCAAATATACAAGCTTGTTATGATCCGGAGTTCTACCAAGGGGCGCCTGTTAGGCTACCCTGCGTGGATGTAGATTTGACGCCAAGGTCCGGGAGTTGGTTTGGATTATTACAGATGCTCAAAGGCCTAAATTCGAGGCCTGATGTAACAGAATGGAAGGATGCAGTGAAGGAAGTTTTATAATCTCACCGCTCAATTTATGTTCGCGCTTGTCTAACTGCATGTAGGTTGTCTCTAAAGTACGTACTCGAAACTCCTGCCCTCAGGAAATGCTGCACCGGGCCATCTAAAAGAGTGACCCTTCTGTTTATTGTAATGTACAGTACATGTTAGGTGTTTAAGCAGTCAGAAATGCCAATATCCCATTTCCAAGGCTGAACTAGCCAATGAGAAAACTTTTAATTGACTTCAACGGAATATTAAAGCATTAAAAAATATTACTTGCTCGTTCATATGTTTCCAGGCATTGTACTCGCCATTAATCAAGGAAGTGGCTTCTCCGCGTTCACCAAAACTCCCCTGTATCTGATAGTTCCATTCTCCATTTTCTCCAAGGCTTGTGCTATCCCTGCTTCGCTCATATCAAACGTCTCAATAACGGGCTTGATACCATGGTGGCCAGCGAAGTTAAGCATCTCGATGTGGGTCTTGGGAGATGATACAAGGCTTGATACGACATCGTATCCTTGCCAAAATATACTTTCTGCTCTAGAGTATATATTTAGTATCTCAATCTAGGCTTTTGGAACTGAAAGACTTACGGAAGTTCAATAGTGGACGGGGGTGCATTAAGAGGGATAATTCTAGCTCGTCTGGCTACCACGTTATTGAGCAAAAATCTTTATTGATCTCCATTAGCGACTTATCTTTTAAATGTCTCGCATCATCCAAAGGATTACTTACTTAGACCAGTCGGGGTATTGAGACCCGGCAATCAGTACCACATCAACCGGCTCCTGGACCTTTTCTAGCTCACTCAAAAGCACGAATTCAGATGCACCAAAGCCTCTAGCCTCGGCTTCTTTATTCCTGCTCGTTGAGAACACTACAGTCTCTGCGCCAAGCTTGTTGGCGAACTGTACAGCCAGATGGCCCAATCCACCCATCCCGACAATGCCCACGCGATCTCCGGGCTCCAGATTATCGACAAGAGCACTGTAAACCGTAGCACCCGCACATTGAAGGGGGGCAGCATGCTCCGATGCTATTGAGTCCGGAATATGATAGATAAATTTATCAAGGCCAATATAATAGTCGCTGAATGTGCCCGTATTAAAATCGGCGAAGAGAAAGATATTTCGATCCAGACACCAGATTTCTCGACCAGACAAACAATATTTGCAGTTGCCACAGCTCTACAACATGTGTTCCGTCAGCAACATCAAACTTCGAATTGGATAGTGGGGAAGGGCTTAAACGTACGTTTCGAAGGAATCCGCCGCCAGCTCTATCGCCGACCTTGTAACTTGTTACGCTGCTTCCAACTGCCGTAACTATACCTACTCCCTCGTGGCCAAGTGCAATACCATGCGCGATACCGTGTATATCAGTACCACATAATCCAGAATGAGTGATCTTGATAAGGACTTCGTGGGGACCAAGCTCGGAAGGCATATCGAAGGTGGTTTGTCGGACTTTGCCATCCATGCCGCGGTAGACGGTGTTCTTGATCGTAGACATTTCGCGTTTGGCGGTAATGGACCGTATACCTGGGCTCTTGGGAGTTCTTTATTGCGAAGATGTTGTTTGTTCTTCCTGAGCAAAGGGCCTGGCTCGTCTTATACAATGACATAGAGTTCCACTAGGCGTAGCAATTCGCCACCTAAGGTGACGTTTATAGCCCAAGCACAGGAGTTCTCGGGCCCTGAGTTAATTGATGTCATATTCAGTTCTAGAAAATCTAGCACGTAACTTATGACGGCCCAAACCCCTAGGACTAGCGTAGGCATGCTGAATCAGGAGATGGGGTAGCTGTTCATGGCGTGCGAATACATCCGAAGCCTTAGCTCTGTTTTTGTGCGGGCTAACGAGAAGATAGCCTAACACGCGGCAAGTGTGACGAATCGTCGCATTTGTGCCGACCTAGGCAAGGAAGAGGCAACCTAACAGAACGTTGGGCAACCTGCTGCGAGTAATCGATTAATTTGTGATTAGTTATTAAAGATTGATTTAAACTTGGAACGCGAGTAATCGGTCATTTTGTGATTAGTTATCAAAGATTGATTTGAAATGGAATGTGAGTAATCGATCATTTTGCGATTAGTCATTACAGATCGACTTGAACTTGGAATGCGCCGCATTCCAGAAACCCACCAGAATATGGAAGCTAAGGGCCCTGATACTTTGTCGGATGAGAGGCAAATTGAGCCACCATTCTAACCAAAAAAACAGGATTTAAAAAAAATAAAAGCTTCACAATTAGAATTGATTGGCTTTTTCTTCTTTCGTAAGTAGTATCCCGTGCCCCCGCAATGAGATCCCCCATTCGCATTGCTTCAGTAGCTGATTCATCTATAAGTTATTGCCTAGATGGTAATTTACAGCTAACTTTACCTCTTAGTTATTAGTCACCCGTGAAAACTCCGCTGGCGCTGCTTGCCTTGCCCAAGCGCAGTTAGTAATTTTGTTATACGATAGGACAAGATCAGCTAGGCAATCAGTCCTGTAGGCTGCAAGGTTGCGTAGTCCACACAACATAGGGTAGTGTAGGTTGAAGGCTCCTGCTAGAAAATAATCTCTGTTTCGAGAGAGGAGGTACTTAGGGTATCGTACTGATATTGGATAGCCAGATTGTACCGAGATTTAGATGTACAACACCAACATACCCCCGATATCTGCGGTGTTGTTAGTGACAGCTTATCACAAGTTTGCAGACCTTTACCAGACATTCGTTATCAAAGGCGCAAATATATACCACTTTGTCACAAGCGGGTTAAATTGCTACTAGCAACTGATTGATAGCTCTAGTTCAAACCACTCCTTAATGTAATGCCGCTTTGGCAACCACTCATCCTTGTAGATAAAATCCTGTAATGCGTTTTTAAGCGCATCCTTCAGATCCACCTCGCTACAGCTACTAAAAACATCCATAGAAGAAGAAGCCAAAATAACCAGGCGGCTCTGCCTTGATTTAAGACCTTCCATCCGACCCTGATCTAATTCCGCAACGCTTGAAACAACAAGAAGAAGCCATAGGAGGATGTCAATATGTTGTAGCCAGATTCTGGTGAACTGCGGGGAACTGAGCCATGCTGTAGGCTCTAATATATCGAGTAGCTTCTCAGCCAATCGGCACGGAATTAGGCTGTCGTTCCACGTCTCCATCCAACTACAATAACAACACATAAAAACTCCAAGCCGAACTGCCTCAGTGACCACCCCGAGCTGCATGCAAGCGTGAGCCTGAAATGCGAGCCGAGACTCGATCGAAGCTTGCATAGCGTCGAGTTGATGGAACTTGGCATAGTGCGGTGATCGTGCTATGGTTCCTAAGCGGAGAAGGACTTGGAGCTCAACAATATCAGAAATGCACTCAAGGAGACCATATGGGAGGGTATCCCGATGCCGAATAAATCCAATTGGTAACGAATGTGCCAGATCTGGACATCTTCCGCGTTGCCAACTGACTGTTTGAGGTAGGTCCAAATGAGACATCTGGCGTTTGCTATCTATAAGCACCGAGGCGTTGAGGCCTAGCCAGAATATTGCTCGCTGCGCAGCTGGCGTTAGGCTGTTCTCAGTTCTATTGATAACTTCGAGCATTTTTGTTAATCCTTGTGAGTGCGTGTTGTGCGCAACAAGATCACGACTTCTGTAAGCAGTCGCCTTCAGGATCATGACGGCTCCAACAGTAGCCGGGGATAGACTTTGGAGTGGGGCAGTAAGCTTCTCATTCAGTAATTCAATAATTCTTTTTTGAAGTGAATGACCTTCGACAGTCAGAGTCCCACGGTTTACGATCTGTACAGTCGAGTATAGAAGAGCATTGAAAAATACCGGCTCTTCTTCGCTCTGCGGGAAAACTGCACGCATATTTAAAGCGGCGTCGACGTGGCTCCCATCGAAGACTGGGTTAGATGCGAACCGAAAGGCATCCGATTTAAATAGATTGTCAAGACGAGGTACGGACAGGTGGACGTACTTTGCAGCAATATGTGTGAAAGGATGTCGGAAAGTAATCGACTGTGAGGGTTGCAGTGTCCGAAGTTGTCTGGAGCTTACCGGAACTGAAACAACTCTCTGTGGTATAGGGTTGCTCATTAAAGAAGTCGAGCGAGAACTTATATTCTTAGTGCCATTTTTGATTTGGTCAACCTTTTTGACCCATGTCTGAGCATATTGAATGCCGTCGTGTTTGTATGTTTGCTCTCCGTCACCTTTCATGCCAACGTGCGAGCTTGCAACTCGAAAGTATCGTCGGTCCTTTGTCTCGCAGAAAATGGTCTGCAGCTCGCATGCTTCCCATAGTGGCTGCTCTCCGCGCCGACGGCCATGCTGGATTGCTGCATGGCGTTGCACTAACTCGAGGCTTGTTGTCAAAAACTGACCTAAACAAGGCGTGCAGCTCCACCCACACAAAACTCTCAGATGGAGGAGCGGCGGCGTAATAGGCTGTACATCGAGTGGGGGTTGGGCACTGAGCACCACTTCCAACGAGTTTAAGGGCAGGCTGACCAGCGTTGAGACAGCCTGCCTCAATATTTCGCCTCTGCAACGGTGACCCTCACCACGCAGATGTCTTATGATGGCCTTTTTGGCTGGATGAACGCCATTGCCATGTAGCTTGCATACTAGGAATTTTAAGGTTGGCTAAAAGTAAATCCCCTGCACGTCGGCCATGCTCCCTTTCGTGTCTCAGCACCTGATGCAATGATCGGCCGCTGTCTCAAACCAAGCTCAAAGCGTAGTTTGCTGCACGGTGCTGATTAGAAAGTGAGAGGTACTGGATTGCGCTGCACCGATTGTCCGAATGTGCTGCAAGTTATATTTTGGCCTACATATTTCGGTTACCCTGGAATGCGGCGCATTCCAACTGGAAGTCGCGCTACGACCAATCGGAGGTGGCCATCTGGTCGAGTCTTGCAGGGGTGTGTAGGGGCCGAGATTCAACGTCATTTTATGATCCTTACAGTACCATGGTTCAGATGTGCAGTTACATCTATTGTTTCTCGCTCTTTGAACTAGAATCACGCCCCAGGGTCTCGTCAGTGCGTTGCTTTACGACCAATTATTGCTAACTAGTGACGGTATCGAGAACAGTTCGTGTGATTACCGCTTTTCGCGCAATAATGAAATATCGCCCATCGGTGATTGTACGTGGTATGACGTCCGCCGCATTGATTACGATAATACTATATTCCCTGCTCAGCGCTGGCTCTCCAGCTTCAGGGGCTAGGATAGCCTGCTTCACATGCGTATATCTGTTACTTGATTGAGAACCAAGCAGACTTCCGGAGACTAAACTACCGAAAAGACCAGCGACGGACGCTCTAAGATAAGCTTGAGAGTCTGAGCTTTAGGTTAAAATATGCACCGCCAAAAGCCCGGAGGTGGGCTCATTGCTCATACGTCGTCACCTGTGGACGCTGTCCATTATACTGCTTTGCTCATAGTCATTCGCGAGGGGAGAAATGGTACCCTGGCTTATGGACCTCAGCCGGAGGCCCGAGCCATCGTCGTTAAAGGTTCAGCCTCCCTTGATTCCTGCTTGGGACCACCAAGAAGCTAGGACAGAGGGGACGTTGAACAGCGATCTTCGTGAACAGTCTGCCACATATGGATATCGAAGGACCTTACTGATGGAGCATGCCTTGGTGTCTCCTGTTTTATAGTCCTCCAGTGTTGGCGATCCTGGCGCTTCCGGCTCTGGCGGGCAGCCGCAAGATGGTCGATCAGCAGAACACTCATTTAAGTGAGTTAGCTGCCATTCAATATGTGATGTGCTGAAAGCTTTAAGCTCTACCTAGAACGTGTCGTACGCGTCGATGTATTCCGCAATCTTGGCGCGGTCGATACACTGGAACCATTTCCGCAGCATCAGACCCCATGTCCAAGTCCGGCCGCTATTCCAGTGATAACCATTTGTGTCGAGCTTGAATCAAGAGTGCGCTAGCGATGGCAGCTCGATAATCTTCTCTAAGCACGATATGTGGAAGTACTCAAGGTCATCGCTCATAAGGGCAATTCGGTAATCAGCTATGATCAGGCTATCGCCTCTTGGCGATACATTTGCAATGAGACATTCGTTTGCCCTGCTCGTCTCATATGTCTCGGCGGGGACTGCTGTACAAGAATTGTTATTGCGGCATCTTGCTCGAGCCGGCGTTGTAGTTTTCGCCCCTCCTCTGCCATCCTTTCCTCTAGGGTTAGGAGGGATCGCCTCTCTTCTTCAGCATCAAATTCCTCCTCTATCAGCAGGTAGTACTGCCACACCAAGTGAACTCGGCGCGTGCGAGCTTTGCTGGTATTGTAACCATGGATGAGCTTGAGGAGATAGAGTAGCTGTGCGGCGATACCAAAGCCCCTCGCAACCATAAGGACCGTCTCATACTCCCCACTAGTACACTAATTCTATGGAGTCCACTGAGAAAAGCCAGGCGAGGTACAAAGCCGGCCTTATCAGGCGTTTCTTGTTCCCTAGCGACATCGAGCTTCGAGAAGAAGTTGTCCACTACCTGTGCTACCTATTAGTTTATGCAGCTCCATAGCTTACAGTCTGGTATCTTAGGACTGCCGTACCTTGCTGTCCAGACCTTTCATGCCAGAAATCCTCTTGGCCTCTTGGAACGAGCGCACATTGATAGCGCATTTACTAAGTATAGTCTTGAACTCGTGAATATTGTCCAAAACCTCGCCGTTGACTTCAAGCGTCTGTACAAGCCGTTGGTTTGAGTCTGGCAGGGCTAAGCTCGCTAGGTTCGATGCGATCTCCCCCTAACCTGCGTACGTGCTTCCTCAATGTGGCGTCCCAAGAAATACAATCAGCCTTGTCTGTTTGCGGATCGTCTCCGATTTATGTAATGCCTATATCAGCGTATCAATAGCTGCGACCATTCTAGCTGTATGCGCGGGGCCTCACATCTTTCGTGATGATTCCACCAAGACTATGTGCCACGAACACAATCGGATCCTGTGTGGACACTCGTTAGGCTTATCTAAAGAAACATAGAGCAGCCTGGCATTCCTCATTATCAATATCCCTCTCCAACCTGACGGCGAAGTCCTGGCCATGCTGTGACACGCTGTTCTGGTTGTTTGCCAGGAAAATGCCTCCATCGGCGTTGTACCCGTACGTCCATATTCGAGCCTGGGGAAGGTCCGGCCCGAGATACTCTTCTGGCCGTATACTGCCAAGGAATGCACATGCTAGCATAAGGCACGTGCGTGAGAGTTGCTCTACCAACATGATAATAACCTTAGCAACACAATGTTTATTTATCTCAAAATTTCCTATTCGGGACCCGCTTAGACTCTATGATGTCAGGAAAAGTGCTTGGCAGTATACGGGTTCATACTACACACTGTCTGCACGTCGTGGCTGATCAGTACTGTGGCTGACACGAGGCTAAACTGCTGACACGACCATATGTGGCCTTGACAGGCAGCCAGCGATCACTCGGTCAGCGCCAATGTCTAATCCTACTGATAGCTTAGTTACTCGAAAAGACTTCATTGTAGCTATGGGGCAACCCTACACCTTAGCTGATAGACCGCTAGCTACCTATGGTTTAATACACCCATTTAATTTTGACAATGCCCATTCGTTGTGCTTTCTTTACCCAGCCTTGCAGGGTCATGTGATTCGCCTCCTCTCACATCCGGTCACTTTACGTGTAAGCCGTCTTCTTCAAACTGCTTAGCCCCTTCTGTGGGAAGCCTCCTCTCACATTCGGTCACTTTACGTGTAAGCCGTCTTCTTCAAACTGCTTAGCCCCTTCTGTGGGAAGTTTCCAGGACACACGGTCCTTGGTAAACTGCTCCATTGTGGGTTTCAACCTAGTCTCGTGCAGAGAGAAATCGTCCACGCTGCCTACGCGTAGAATACT
>JPKD01000155.1:0-10540 GCA_000750935.1 Pseudogymnoascus sp. VKM F-4519 (FW-2642)
GAGAGCCTATTCCTCTTCTTCGTTAGAATATCAGCTCCATTACTAAAGACTCGCTCTAACGGAGCTGATGTTATAGGAATTACTAAGTGGTCTTGAGCAATTGCAGCAATAATTAGATACTAATACTGCTTTGCTGCCTAATATTTAAGAATATCTGTTGCTGGACCTAGCTAGGGCTTAACAAGCCAGCGCTTCCATTCTAGTTCTTAGTAGATACTATAAGAAATATATAAATCGTCGTTAGAGTTAGGTTCTGTAGGTAATTGTGGTAAATTGGCTTTAGCATCCCTCTACTCTTCTTCGAGGAAGTATTAGCAGTCTCTGTACTAAATAAAAACGTCATGAAACTGCTGCTTTACTCTGTTCTGTTTAACTTCTTCAGTATTACTTAGCTAAAGACTATTAAATACGTTGAGATTCATATGTAGATCATAAATTATAGCTACCCCTAAATGACTCTATTAATGATTTATAGTAAGCGTATAATACTCATTAAGCTTCTTAGAAGCAGCGATATAAGCTAGGCTAATTGTTGATGATATACTAACCTCCTTCTATAGTGCCTTGAGCTTATTTATCATTTTTAGATACTAAGGAATTGCAAAGTTGAGCGTTAGGTATAAGCTTACCTGTAGCTTTTACAACGGCTTAACGAATATGTAGAAGAAGTTCTAAAGAGCGTAGAGTGTACTCTAATCCTCTAGTGTAAGGGCAATATCTCTCATACTTAGATCCATTTGCTAAGTAGCACATATTGCTGTTAGTGTCTGTAGCTTTATAACAGTTAAGACCATTTCGTACGTTAAGTTCCACTAGACTAGCATATCAAGTGATAATTGCAGCTTCTTAAGACCAGCTGTAACAGTCTGCCTTTAGAGAGCGTCTTTCCATTACTGTAAGGACATAGGGCACCGTATCACGAGAAGTTGCATATGGGAGTGTAAGTCGGATAGAAGTCGGTATAATCCTATAGGTCTACTACAAAGGATACAAAAAAGATAAAGGGGGAACTACGCTCATTAGACCCCTTTAATACTAGAATCGGGTCCGTCTCAGTTATCCTGCCTTATCGCCCATCATATGACCCGCAACCTATCCGTACTAGCCCTGACTCCTATCTCTAGTGTCGAAGTAAGGAGGCATCCTTACACTACCCCTCTCCTTAAGAGAAGGCTTTGTCCTTAAAGCGCGCACTCCGTATCAGCCCCGGTGTAGTGCCTAGTAGTTCAAGGAGGTGAAAGTAGGTCAGAAGTCATACCTATATGATTACGAGTGCGTGCTGGTCTGAATCGGTATCGAAAGGCGTTAGAGGGTCGTTTAAGTCACGCATTACGAATCCTTAAGAGGAGCGGCGGCCGCGCTAGTTGCGTAGTTGTAGCAGACACCTCTCGGGAGGGATTCGGGGTCGCTACCTCTTTTAGAATCTAGAGGCTACGTGACGGTAGTTGTAGTCTATTCTGTAGGAACGAGAGGAGGATCTAGTTCCTTGTTTTAGCGCCATTCTAGATCGTAGGCGGATAGTTCTCGGACTATGTTCTGATAATTGCCCTTCTATTGACTTTTTATAACTATAACGCAGCTACGGAATTAAGGGCTTAACTTATTCTACATATACCGAAACCATTCTAACTCGGTGACTTGTCCTGTAATCGCAGCGCTCTAGAAACGCGCCTTGAACTCTAAGAAGGTTTTAGTCGCGTGTCCTTCCTCTCCTATCTGTAGGTCATTAAAGAGGTTTCGGGCCTGTTCCGTTTCGTTGCTAGTAAGGTAGTAGGAACCTAGTAGGTCCATCATTTCGTCAGCACTCTGAAACCCATGCGTAGCAGATAGGTATCAGGGTTCTAAGTATATCTTTGCTAGGCTGGTTGTAGTGCCCTATATTAACGCTCTCCTAGAGACGTCGGTAGGGTAGTGGTCCTCATTAACTACGAGCCGGTCTCGAATTGATGCGCTCCATTATAGGAAGGTATGCTCTATCCTATCGCTAAGTAGGATGATTTTCTCCGAGATGGTGGATTTACTGTAGCGATGCGGAGGGTCTTTAGTAGGCATTCGCGACATCCGAGGGATCGTCAATTAGGTCGAAGGAGAGCGAGTACTCCGGAGAGGTGGTAAGCGTACAGCCCTAGGTATGTTTCGTATAGGGCACGCACGAGTCTCCTGCACTAGGACCATTTGGCTTTTAGTGTGGTCCTCCTCTTCTTCCTCGACGGTCGGTATCAGTGTGTCTACCAGAGGCGTTAGTAGGCTTGTCTGACTCGCTACTAGATTGGCAAGTAGTTCCTTAATCTCTAGCATCTGGGTCTCGAGGACTGCCATCCTACTCGGTATGTCTTTAGGGGGGGTAGAGCGGTTTGGGCGGTAGCTGTTGTCCGTCTAGTGACTCTAGACGGTTGGCCATCATTGTCAGGTTGGTTAGGTGTCGAGTTCTTCAACATCGTGGTTTGGGGGTGTATCGAGTTGCAGTTGATACGGAAGAGTTTGACTTCTAGTAGCTTGTAGCTATTAATACTCTTGTTTACAATTGCCTCTGTGCTTGAGGGGGTTCTTAAGGATCTCGTATCCTATGTGGCGCTAACGCGTCGGCGACTTTACCAGCTTGCTCTGCGGGATCAAACCCTGATCTACTAGTCGTCTGTGAGTTCTCTAGGGTCACAGCTATTTGAAGTCGTTAGGTCTCAGCTCCGTTGCAGTTTCCGAGTTGCGGTTGGTGGTGTAACGGTAGTTCTCCTAAGTCGTTCTAGTATGGGATATTCTTTGAGTACGGCCGTCCCCGGCAGGCGTGATCTTTTTTGTATAATGTAAGGACACAGGGCACCATATCACGAGAAGTTGCATATAGGAGTGCGAGTCGGATAGAAGTCGGTACAATCCTATAGGTCTACTACGAAGGATATAAAAAAGATAAAGGGGGAACTACGCTCATTAGACCCCTTTAATACTAGAATTAGGTCCGTCTCGGTTATCCTGCCTTATTGCCTATCATATGACCTGCAACCCATCCGTACTAGCCCCAACTCCTATCTCTAGTGTCGAAGTAAGGAGGCATCCTTATAATTACCTTCGATTTCAGAAGACGTAGATATGCCTTTATAGCTTACTAAGGGTATTCTTTACTTCGATATTGCTTTTAGACGAGCTTGTTAGAATCTACGTAGCTCCTTGCTTATACTAATAACTTTCAGCTTGCTTAGTAGGAGCAGCTTTTAAAGTCTTAAGAGCATCTTAAACAGCGATATTAATGATATAGGCTATACATCGTACGTCTCCTTCCTTAACTCTAAACGTCTATGGCTGTTACGTCGTCACTTCCTAGTCTTTAGCTATTTTCTTATATTCTGTAAGCATAATAGTATTAGCTGAAGCGTTGTCTCTTATATAGGTAAAGACAGCTCCTGTAATACCTATATTATCTGTTATGAGTGCTAATTGTTAAGCTAGATATTCGCTGCTATAGATAGGCTCTTAAAGATGTATAACGTCGAGTACTTTAGACTTCCATTGCCATTTATCGTTGATCTAGTGTGCTGTAATAGTAGTGTAGTCTGTATAATTCCGTGCAGACTATACATCTGTTGTTATTAATATCTGGCCTCCTCTCCTAATATAAGAATTAAGCTTAAGTTATAGCTAGCCTTAGTGGTATAAGAACTAACGCTAAAGTTCTTAGTGTAGCGTACGAGCTAATATTAATATAGTTGTTAGGCTTAAGAATTAAACTAATTCACAGAATGAATGGCTTTTAACAAGGCGTATTAATAGATTATTTAACATAATGAACTGTAGTAATAACTCCTTATATTTTGAAGGATTACTAGACTGCTTTAATATAGCTAATGGGTGTAGGCTGAAGAACGATGATGTACTACTTAACGTACTAGACGACTATCTATTCTCATTTTTAAGGGCGTATGATACTGTTAGATGCTTTAAAGAGTAATGCCTCTATAAATTACCTGTTGACGACTGCTTTAGCCCTTATGGCGGTATTAAAAATCCGTAGTCTAGCTATAGGCATACTATCTTTATAGTTAGCGGCTGAGTATCAAGCAGTTCCTAACGATATAAGCCCTTTGTGAATAGCTTCGAAGTTGTTGGTGGTAGTATAACCCCTAGACGTTAAAGTATATTACTTAGTGATCCATTGACTACTTCGACTGATGGTAGAATAGGGGTAGATTGAGGTATAAGATGTGGTAACGACAGCTCTTCTATTTGAGAATAGCTCTTATGATCTAACGGCAAATCTGATAACTTAGAGTCGCTTATTATTACAGCGGTAATCGTCACAATATGGTAATTAGACTGCTATTACAGATTCAATTATACTACGTCTACTGTGGCCTTGGCATCCTTAGCATCCTTAGCAATATCCGTATGATCCGGATCATGATCCGGATCTCACGGATACGCCAAAATTATGACGGATAGGATAGATCCGGATCATGATCCGGATCAGGTCGGGTCATCTACGATCTGTGCCGAACACTGCCTCACAGTTACACCCCCTCCCTTCCCCCCCTCACAGCACAGTAGAGATAATACACACATTCGCTCTAACATGTCAAGCAAGCACGCGGGGCATCTTTCTGATCAAGGAGTAGTAGTCTGGACTTGTGTTATGATTTTTCCTATTCCTATTCCTATCCTACCCCACCATGGCCATTTACGGCTCCCCCTAAATAGCGAAAAATATGGTATATGTTACCCCCCTTCCCCCCCCCATCTTGCGTTATGTTTTCCTTGCTGTCTTCCAAAGCGGTCTCAGCTTGCTTCTCTTGAGATCCTTCCTCTTCAGTTCCCCCCCCCATCCCACCTCCCTTTCCACACACTCCTAAAAATATACAACCCCCTTTTCCCTTCCCCTCCTCTTTCCAAATAACCAATACCCAATACCCCTTCCTATCCCACCATTCCTTAGATACCTCCCACACACCCAAGTACAAATGAAACAAAAAAAAAGAAACGCCGCGCTCATGCTAAAAAAACGAATGGAACCCCCCCTGAGCCGCCTGCGTCACACACAACGCAACGCCGAACAAGATTTTCGCCTTCAAATCTCTTTTAACGGGGGGTGTGGTAGTAGACGGAATTTCCAATCCAAATCCCACTACCCCCTCAAAAGACCTGGGGGGATAGCACTATTCTCGCCATCCCCCTTTTTGTTGTTTGCACCGCCATGACTTGTCTCGTCAAGGCGGTATATCCCGTCTTATCTCCCCCGACCTCAAAGGTGTGGGGAAAGAGGGAGGAGGTAGGGAGAAGGGGAGAGAGGGAAGGGTGGTTAAAGAATATCATCAATACTCCTCACCACCCCCTCCCCCCAGCTCCCAACCCCCGGACTCCTCGGATCCACAATCACCTCTTCCCCCTTTCCCTCCTTTTCCCCTTCCCTTCCTCCCCCTCCAAGCATCCCCCCCAAACTCCCAAAACTCCCCACATTCACAACACCCCTTTCCACCCCCGGAAGCGGCGGCAACTCCTTCCCCTTAACAAAAACAGCACTCTTCTTCTTCCTAAACCCCGGTTCCCTCTGCAACCTCTCCATCCCGGGGTCAGCTTCATACACCTCCGCGAAGGGCTGGATGCCGAAGTCTCCTACTGTGGGGGACATGAGGGTCGGTGGTGGTGGTGGGGTGTTTGTTTGGATTGTCGAGAGGGTGTGGAGAGTGGGGAGAGTGTGGTGGAAAGGTGGCGGGACGGCTGTGATGCTGTTGGCGATAGCGGTTTTCGGTCGTTGGTGCGCGGTGAAGGAGAATGGTTGTGGCTGTAATTGTTGGGGTTCGAAGAAACTCGATAACGGAGCAGCAGCAGGCAACGAAGGTAGCTGGAACGACGAAGCAGGTAACCTCGGCGACCAAAGCGCCGCCTCCACCACCGGCGCCTCCACCACCCTCGGCGACCACAGCGTCGGCGACGGAATCGCAGGAGGAGGATACGTTGGCTGCGCTACCCTTCCAAAATTCGGCAAACTCGGCGCCGCTCTTAGCGGATGCGCGGGTTTAAAAGTCAGCGAAGGCGCAGGTTTGCGTTTCGCGGTATGTTCGTCGCGGTGGGCTGCAAAGCCTTTTAGTGTTGGCGGGGAGGCGGGTTGGGAGTTTGGTGGTGTGTCGAGGGGGGGTTGTGGGTGGTGTGGGATGCTGGAGTAGCGGGTTGGGAATGTGGGTGCGGGGAGGTCGGAGGGGGTGAGGTGTTGTTGTTGTTGTTTCACCACTGATTCCTCCACCATCGCTTGTGCTGGAGGTGGAGCGGCTACAACTGGCGGAGTAATCTTCGCCACCACCGCAGGCGGGGGCGCAAGCGTAGGAGGCGCAAGACTTCCCCCCCTATAATCCCCAAACCCAAACACCCTCGGTCTCGCCCCCGAATCAGATAACGGACCAGCCGGTAACATACTCTTCGGGTCTCCCTCCGGCCACGTAAACGACGGCGCCGACGACGGCCCCGGCGACAACCCCCTCAGATCTGGCGTCGAGTTGCCCCTCACATGCGGTGGCGTCCCGATGGTCGGGGAACTGCGACTACTCGGATCCGACGGCAGTGGCGCGGTGCGGGGACTCTCCTTATTGCTTCCGCCGCCGTTGAAGTCGATTTCGTCGACCGAGAGGGCCATGCGGTGTTTATTTGGACTCCGTCCCATCTTGGAGTTCTGTCGCGCTTGCAGGGTTTTGCGGAAGTCTTGGAGGGCGTACATGAGGCTGATGTTGGGGCTGACGTATTTACTCTTCGCCTGGGCGGCGTTGTACGCCGCGTCAACAGTCAAAGAGGGGTTGCGATACATGCCGTACGCAATAATGAGGGAAGCGGAGCGGCTGGCGCCCTGCTGGCAGTGGATGAGCACCTTCTTGCCGTGGGTGACGCGGTCGTCGATGGTTTCGCACAGGGCGAGCAGGTCTTTGGAGATGTCGGTGTTGTGCTCCCAGGGGATGTGGATGTATTCTGGTTCTTTGGATAAGGGTTTGGGTGTCGTCGGGGATGTCTCGGTTGGGGTTGAGGAGTCGAGGGGTTGGACTTCAAAGGCAGTGGTGAAGGTTGCCATTGATGCTCCCGTCATGGGAGGGCTGTCGCGATCGATATCCATCGCGTCAAACGACTTCAACGGCTCCGCGACCTGGCTTTTCGCTTCTTCCAACGCCTGCTTGACTTTAAACGGATTCTTGACCTCGGACGCCACATTCATGACCACATCGAACTCCGCCGCCTCCTCCGCGCTCGGCTCAAGGTAGAGAAAGACATACGGCTCATAAATCGCAATCGGGCCATCCGGATAGCCCGGCGACTTGACATCCTCATTCGCGGCACAATCAAAAGTATCCCCTCCAATATCCCCCCCCGACCTCGTCGCAAGCTGCGTCCGGATCGGCGAGATCTCCTCGATCTTGTGCTGCTGGCCCCCGGCAGCCCTCGATTCTAGAATCGGCGTCGGTTTGCGGAATGCATTCGACAGTCCCGAGATCTGCGAGCGCTCAAAGCCAGGTAACCTCATCCCGCCCTGGGGTCCAGCCATACTACTCCGCAAATCCGGGCTGAACATACCCATATCCGACGTCGACGCCGCGTGATGCAGCGTCGTCACCCTCAGTCCCGCAGGCGTCGGCGGCGGCTCCAGGGAGAGCGAAGGTAAGGCCAGTGTATTCCCCGCGAAATTCGACGACGTCTGCAAGCTGAGGTTGCTCGGCTTCTTCCTCGGTTTCGGGAGCGGCGGCTTGACGAAGGCCATAGGCGATGCTGGGGCGGAGACCTGGACGAGCGGATCGAGCGAGCCCAGCTTCAATGCTAGGCCCTTTGCGTTCCGCGGTTTTCGGGGCGAGGGAGAGGTCATGGGGCGGTCGAAGGGGTCGCGGATTATTATGGGGTTGTCGGACATGGTTAGGTCGTCGAGGGAGTGGATTCCGAAGCCCTTGGAGGAGAAGGAGGAGAGGGGGAGGATGATGACTGGTGACTCCGGCGAGGAGCTAGGCGACGGGTCTGTGAGGGCCGATGAGTCGGCGGTGGAAATAGTAGTAGTGGGCGACGAATCCGTCGACTCAGAAGCCTGCGTCGACGTGCTGTCGCGGTGCTTATGCTGTAATTCCGGTTCTAGCGCGGCGGGGCTCGCAGTCGCGCTGTCGTCTTCCCGCGGTGATAATGGTGATGATGCGGCAGCGTCTGCTACCTGTGATTGCTGCTGCTGGGAATCCACGAAGACGGTGCTGTCCATGTTAGGGGCATTGCAGCTGTAGACGGACATGAAGGAGGGCAGTTGTTGGCTGTGGTATGCCTGCGGACCAGCTGCAACGGGCATGCTCGGCAAACAGAGTGGCGGCGACGGGCGCGGGCGTGGTGCTCAAACGGGAGCGGATGGTGATGCGCCCCGGCTGTTGCTTGGGGGTGAAGCAGGCGCGTCTGGAAGGCGAAGCAAACGTGGATGAAATGAAGCAAGGGGTCCTCCGGGTATGATTACAGCAGCGCGCAGCCGCGG
The DNA here is from genome assembly GCA_000750935.1 of Pseudogymnoascus sp. VKM F-4519 (FW-2642). Taxonomy (NCBI): domain Eukaryota; kingdom Fungi; phylum Ascomycota; class Leotiomycetes; order Thelebolales; family Thelebolaceae; genus Pseudogymnoascus; species Pseudogymnoascus sp. VKM F-4519 (FW-2642). The sequence goes on from JPKD01000155.1 coordinate 8,462, forward strand.
AGTGATGTGTGCAAAATGGCAAGGACTGGGTCGCGCAGCAGCAGGTATGGAAGATGTATGTTGTCGTGTGTGTGTAGGTATGGTCGTGTCGGGTGCGCAATCCGAATGCGGTTGTGTGAAGGGCGATATTAATAAGATTCGAAGCAACAGTACGATTCGGGGTCCAATTAAGTCCCAGCAGTATCCGTCTCGTCTGGTCTGACACGAGTTGGAATTCTTCGTAGAGAAGTTGAAGTTGACAAAAGGTTGGGTTCGAGGGTAGAATTACGCTCAGCGCAAGTAAGACCGACGAACAAGATGCGAAAACAAGAAAGGCAAGTTTTTGTAACAAGCGCCGTCCGTCGAGAGGGCGTCTAGTTTGGTGAAGGAGGGACGTGAATGCGCGCGCGAAGAGACGCTTCTAATTGCTGTTGCTGAAGGGATAAAAGGGCCGTGGGTTGTTGGAGCGGGTGAGCGAGGATCGCAGAGTGTCGGTGTGTTTAGTGGTAGTGGTAGTGTATAGTTGAGAGTCGTGGTGGAAGTAGTATATCCTCGGTGACGGCGATGAAGGGAATTAGAGGAGAGAATTAGAGAGAAGGAAGAAGGAATGACATTCGGCGTTTCTTGTCGAGTAGGAGGGTCGGCAAGGCAGGCGGCGGGTGGTTGGTGGTGGGTGTGGAAGTGTATTGTAGGTGGTATGTGTGTGAGAGCGAGAGAGAGAGAGAGAGTTGTGGTGGTGGTGGTGGAGGCGGAGGTGGTGTTTGGAGAGGCGGGCAGTGGTTGGTGGGTGGTGGGTGGTCCGTTCGTTCGTTCGAGGTTTTGGCGCTCCTTCGTCGATTCGTCGGGGACCGTCAAGGCACACACGCACGCACATACACACATTACGGAGTACATAGAGAGACAGGGTCAGGGTACTTGGTGTAGTAGGGTATGTAGGGTAATTACATGGTATATCTGTATAGATATATGTATGCTAGTATGTACTCTACGTATGTCCTCTATGTATGGGATTTCTAAGTATATGTATGGCTAACACCAAGCAGCCGCGCGCAGAATGACCAGAAGGCAGAAAGGCGGATGGGAGGATTACAAGGACAACAGCCAACCACCGGTCTACTACAGCCAACAGCAACCAGGGACCAAGAGGGACCAAGGGAGGGACCAGGACGGGGGAGAAGGGCGAGAACGGCCAGATGGATAAGAATAGCACAGTACAGTATATGTATGTATGTACTCACACACGCTGAGGGTGTACGAGGATATTTATTTACAGCACAGTACATCACACATAACATACACGGGGTACAGTACGAGCGAGAAAGGCAGGGAAGAGATGACAGCATTCCTATTAGATAGTAGATGAGATGCCTAGATGCCAGATGCCTAGATGTACTCCTACCTCAATTCTCCAACCCTACAAAAACTGTCGCCTACCGCGCTGCACTCTCCGTAGACAAAAACCGTAGGGATCCACCGCTTCGACCCTCTCCTCCTCTTCCTATACCCTTCCCTTTCCTTACCCTAAGCACAGCTATCCAAGGCTGCTCGAGTACTACCCTACCCTGACTCCCTCTAGTCCGTCCCCCCGACAACATCCCGCCTACCTCACCATCCGCAAGCGATCAAACGTCAGAGAAAGTAAGCAGCGTTTAGAAACACACACACACAGGCCTGTCAATCATACCCTACGGTATCCTCAATCAGCTGTCCGTCGCAGTATCAGCGTCATGGTGGGTTTCTGTGCTCCACTGGACAACTACTAGCACTGCTAGATGTACAGAGAGAACGACAAATAGCGTGTTCAAACGCCGTAGTGAGGGAAGAATTAGTACAAGTAGCGAAGGAAGTTTAGTGAGGTAGAAGAAGCCAGTTAACAGTGTTAGAAGCCAGTTAGTACTGTCAATCCTCAGCTGCCTCCCTCACAAAGACTCAACGGGTCTACCCCAAAACAGAAGATGGATCCGTGCACCCCTACCCACCGAAGGCAAAATAACGAACAGACCCCGGCAGGTCATCCTAGCTGGGGTTTCTAAATATAAACAGCCCAGTGTCACAACCTCCGCGCTAACCCCCTAGCCCCCCTAACCCCCCATCATAACC
>JPKD01000166.1:0-71320 GCA_000750935.1 Pseudogymnoascus sp. VKM F-4519 (FW-2642)
GCCAAAACAGCTAACGTCAAGTGGCTGGAGTAGATGAGAAGAATGAGCAGGCATGCAGAGAGTTATAATGTTGTGTTCTTTGTAGTACTCCTCAAACTCGTCTGAGTGGTGGCTATTATGACCATCAAGGACTAAGAGGCGATAACCACTAACACTCCGTGGTTTTGTATGCTTCTCAAAATGCTAAATCTAATCCATGCCTCTCTCGTTTGTAGTCCAGCCATTTTCAGTAACAGCAATTACCTAATCGCTTGGAAATCCACTATTCTCATACCAAGATGCAAGGTGGTTTTTACCAGCAACAATGATGCCTTCTAGCCTCCATAGATATATAATGCTGAAATTTTGTAATTTCGTAATGATTGCAACTCCGCACTTTTGTTAATTTTTTCAGCTTCGCACTGTCACCCCATTCTCACCACCCTCGCCTCATTCTCACCCCGTCTCAGCGCCCTACCCCATCCTCACCACCCTCACTCCATCCCCTATCCTCACTGATCCTCACTGCCCTCACCCCGTTCCCACCCCACCTTAGTACCTTGACCCTATTTTATCCCACACCCTTACCTCATCCCCACCACCACCACCCGCTCCATCTTTACCCCGCTTTTGACCCCTCGTCACCCCACCTTCAACCCATCTTCACCCACCCCATCCCCACACTCAGCCGCCCACATCCCATCCTCGCCACCATCCCCGCCCTGGGTGAGGTGTAGGGTGAATGGTGGTGCGGATGGGGTGAGGGTATGGGTAGGATAGGGTGACGAGGTGAGGCGGGGTGAGAACGTGGGGAGGATGGGGAAGCTGGTGGGAATGGGGCTGCTTGACCCGTCCCTTCCCCATACTCAACACCTTCATCCACCTTCACCGTGCTCACCCACCGCGCTATCATCACCCCACCAGCATTTCCCCATTCTCCCTACCTCACCACCTCCTCACCCACCCTACCCACCAACACCCACACCCCATCCCCACTTCCCTGACCCCATTCTCGCCCCGCCTCAGCGCCTCACCCCATGCTGCCCCCACACCCCCAGACCATTCTTAGCACCTCCACCTACCTTCACCACAACCGGAGACCATGGGGTGAGAATGGGGTGAGAATGAGTTGAGGGAATGAGGGGGGCGAATTTCCTTCCCCACTCTACCCCTACCCTCACCTCCCCACCACCATCACCATCTTCACCCCGCCTAGATACCTACACACAGACCTCACCGCGCCCTCACCCCGCCCTCACGGCTCTCACCACCCAAAGTCCATGGTCTCTGGTTGCCGTCGCTGGTATCTATCCTCAATTAAGCAGGGCAAATCATAATAATACGAATAACTTGGTATCCCCTACTGAAGTTGAAAATGGTACTCTGGCGCAAGAAAGGTCCACTTGGCAAGCTGCATAACATAGTTGTCTACATACAACGGAGCACTCAAAGAATGGCTAGTTTTCGAGAACTTAGTCAGGGTCGAAAAACAAGAACAATGCAACACGGTGGAACTCTTGGCATAGAATGCTCTGTACTGCCAACAAACTCCGGGCTGCCATTGATGTGTACTGTGCTCAATATCAGAGCGCTTGTTTTCAGGAGCCAAAGTCACTATTACTGAGCGCAGAAACCAGCTAGGCATTGAGAGCATTCAGGCAATTGAGTGTTTAAAGTCTTGGTTAGGTAATAGTAGCAGCACTACGTGGGATAGATGAAGAAGTGGCCGAATCACGTGCTAGAACTAACAGTTAGTCAGTTATATAGTTGGTTATACATATAGTTGGTTATACAGTACAGTTCATAGATAAATCGAAATAGTTGGTTTTGAGATCTCATAGTTCTTGGCAGTTGGTTTCGCCTTTTCAAACTGCCAAGAACCAACTATTTCCACGGACATGGTGCGTCCTCTACTGCCTCGTAACGTCATCTAGATGTCTCTCGCTCGCGAGGTGGGCGGCAATGGTATTCGGGACGAGGGCGTACTGGCAGGTACGGCAGAAGATGACGCGGTAGGAGGGATCGTATCCGATCAAGCCGAGGGATAGCTCAACTGGGTCATGCAAGGAGGTGGATGGGCTGCCTGTCACTGCCAGTGGTGATCCTTCCACTGGTAGCAGTAGCGGCACCATGAGGGAAGACCCGGGGAATCAGCCAGCTTCGAGACTTCGATTTTAATAATCCGGCTGAAATGGGAGGACCAAAGCCAGCTCCCATCAACGGAAACTCGGTGGCAATGTAGCAGGTACTGCATGCTCATGAGTGCTCCTACCATATAGGTTTTTATATGTTAAGTTGCTTTTTGATGTATTTAAACGCAGCCATCGTGGATGTTGGCGCCAGCCTTGTTAATTGTGTTGGACGCTTTAAATTGGATAAACACAGTCTGCTAGCGAGACCGACTCCAAAAAACTCTTTGGAGGCAGGCAGCACGGAGCTATGCCGTTGCTGGCCAATATTCTAGTCCAGGGGGCGCAACTAGCACTCGTGGGCGCTCTTGTATTCAATTTGAACGGGGAGAAGATCAAGTATCTCGGGCTGAATGGTCTTGTTTGCCACCAAAACGTGACGAGAGATCACTCCCTCCAACCATTATTTCCTTGAGGTAGAGGAGAATTTATTTCGCCTTAACCCTCCACTAAGACAGCGAGCACCCACATATGTCGTGCGGCGGAGGCAACGCAGCGCCAGGCGCCAGGCGCCAGGGGGACCTCCGCACGGGTCCAGGAAGCCCAACCGGAGTTGATTCTCGACGCTCGGCCCTAAAGACGAGCTCCTCTTTGGCAGCCCAGTTATTAAGAGCAAAGAACGTCATCGAAGAACCTGGTGCCATCTCCGGGGACTGAGAGGAGACGGACTAGCGAATCTCGTTAGAAACGGCAGAAAAGCTGTAAGGGGTTAGCGTTAGGCATATCAATCTTTAAGGGGTGATGCAGGGTATATAAGTAAATCGTTTACTCTTATTTATTCTATGTAAACTAAGCGCCCGCGCTCTATATTGCCCAATCACCGCTCGCTAGTTTAGGCGGCACTTTTTGGGATTTTCATCATATTTTTTAATAAATATTAGAAACCACACGCCAAAGGGTAAATTAATCTTATCCGCGCGCTAAGCCCCATCCAATTCCACTCAAGCAAGCAAGCAGAACAGAACAGAGAATCCAGCCTAAGAAGCATGAGTTTGTCCCTAGCCTATAAGAAATGGAAACGAGGAAATCGTTACCGTTATAGTTTCCCATTTATCAATTTTATTTGCACGATTCTGGTCATCCTTCGTGGGAAAAACTTAGATATCGAGCCTATAACGCTTGACAATACCTGTGGGCTAATTAACGTCCCGATAATGAATTTTTTACCTCTTGAAATTGTCCTCATCGTTGCCTCGAATCTAACTATAAGGGATCTTCGCAATTTTCGCCTTGCAAATAAGCAGATTGCAAGAAGCACAAGCTCACTCCTTGCACGTAACGGCACTATATCTGTCCTAAACACTTCCACTAGCCTTCATGGACTTAGTGAATTACTTAAGTGCCAGGAAATTGCTGGAAGTATAAGACAGCTTACGTTTCTACATGGGATATGGCCTGTTTGTACACGAAAACAGTGGGAAACCCATCCATTGCTATGTGGTGGCAATGACAGGCCAAACTGGGGTCGTATTCGTACCGATTACACCGCCAAGTCCGACGAGGCGTTTGCGAATTATCTCGAGTTCATTACTGTCGAAAAGAGCAGGACACAAGAACAAGATTTGCGTCTTATAATTCGAATATTGGCCTCGCTCGAAAACCTAAGGGTAGTCAACATTACTACGGTGCCTACCTGGCAACCACATCTGAGTGAAAAGTATAACAAACTAGTCAAAAAGATTTGGCTCGCAGCAAATCAACAGAGCGGAGCATCACGTGCTCTTCATACCATTCTTTCAGCTATAAACCGTGTTTCCTCCTCTACCCTCAGTAACATTGTAATCAATGGGCCTTTTACATCCGATGATTTGCACTTTGAGCCTCCGATCAAATTACCTAAAGTTCTGCAACTTCACCTTAGCTTCACCAATATGCTACAGAGTCATGGGTCAGCAAAAGGCTTCCTACGAATATTTCCAAACCTTACCCATATTACCGTAGGATTTCATTGCTGGAACGCATCTACATCAGACTTGCTTAGAGACTTACTATATGAAGAACTACAGGTGTTGCGCCTTTGTGACATATGGGCGTCCGAGGAAGACCTGCTTGCTCTCTTTGTGCATCATCAGCTCTCGCTCAGGCGTCTTGAAATTTGCAATCTAGCACTAAGTGAGGGCTCGTGGAAGTCTTTATTTACACGAATAAGAGCACTTAATACAGAAGTACGTATTATAATGGAAGGTGACCTTTGGGGGCGCATGTTTACAGACAACATCTGCATTAATGCTAAGGCTTCTCTTTTGTTCGCCAAATTTATGCAAGATTCACTTGGAACCTGGCCATTCTCATAACTTGGCTTGAATCATACTAGCTAGAAGCGGTCTCGAGCCCATATCTGAAACACTTACATCCTGTTATAGAGTTACTGGTTGTGATGATCAGATGGATTTATGGACCGAAACGCGACCAAAGCCCTTGCAGCGAAGATTAGGTTAGATGTAAGAGCCTTGGATGTGTTTGAAGCATTTGTGGCAGGTTAAAGGGAAATTGTTGGCATAAAGAAGTTGTTGACAGCCTTCCTATACTAATAACGTGACTCTACTTGATCTCTAGCCGGTAGTGCATAGAGCAAGTCAACAATAACAACGCCGGAGGAAACCATCGGCAACGACCGATGTGATAGGAAAATGGCTTCGCAGTGAATCACACCCTAATTTCCTACTAACACAAACTCATGGCATCACCCAAACAGATGACTCAACCCCTGCAAGGCCCTGTTCGTCCACAACCATCTTCTCCTCAGTAGCAACGTCACAGTCCACAGTAAAATCGTCGGTTGATTAAACGCCAGTAAGTACATATGCCTTCCGTGCCCCCTTGTCGTCATCCTCAAGAGTCGAGCCCCCGACCTTGTCCGAAGCCTGCATCTCATTCCAAAAGATCTTCCTCACACGATAACCCAAAATAAATTCGGTCGAGCTCTCGAAGGAGGCGGCAGCCTTGTCTTCGCTCGTGAAGCTTGCCTTTCCCCCAGCTTGGGTCATTGAATGGGGCTCCGTCGCACCGCCTTCACCAGTGACACTTGTAACCTTGCCCTTGTTCTTCGACAGAGAAGCCCCAGCTGCTGCTTTGATCCCAGTGATCATGTACAACGGCGCCTTCTTTTTTGTCACTTGAATAAAAGCGTAAACGTTAGGGGACGCGAGGGTCTCTGCCATGTACTCATCTGTTGGGTTGAAGTACGTCGTCTTGAGTTCCTTGATTGTGAGGGTTTCGCCCGCATTCCGCTTACGCAGCCAGCTAAAGATTATCGATGCCGAAATCTTGGCCCAGATGCCAAATTCAGACGACCCGAGCGGGCTCAATGTGCATGAGAACCCGTTCTTGATGTCTGGCCCGTGCCGCGGGAAGATCCTCTCGGCCGAGACTTCAATGCGCGAGTCTTCGCTGAGAGGAGCCAGGTCGTCGACGTCGAGGCTCTTCAAGATTGACCCCAAATTCAGAGGTCCATTAGGTGGCGGCGCGATCGAGAAGTCCGGGCAGAGATGGTATGAGGCCTTCGGGTTGATAAACTGCTGCCTGTCGCGTGTATCATTGAGTTCCTCGTCATCGTCATTGGAAATCGCTATGTTGTAACCGTTCTCCGTATGATACATGGACGCGGAAAAAGAGCCCGGTTTGACATCATTTGGTTCGTGATCCAATTGCGGTAGCCCTAAAGCTTCGTCTTGGAGGGGCGGTAGGGATGAGTCGGCTGGAGCCGTTGATCCTGACTGTTGTCTAATATCTCCATCTCTAGAATCGTGGCTTGCGTCGATGATTGCTCCCGTAAAGGCTGGACAGAGGTAGGTCAGCATGAGAAGGGACGTACTTGAAGTCCTCTAGGACATTGTCGTCCTCAGAGTTTGATGCCTCATGGGGATCGTCCGTGGGAAGAGAGGCGGGACTGGAGGACCACAATCTCCTGATTTAAGAATGTATGGGGAATCCTCAAGTCTCGGATTCGCGGAACAAATGCAACGTCAAAAGAGAAGATTTAATAGATTGGCTCGTACTGAACTTAGTTCCTTGTTATCGATTGCGACTTTTGATTGTTTTGGCAAACACCTGACGCGCCATATCACATGACCTGCGGCGGATATCCAGATTCCAAGAGATTGAGGAGTATATGGGCCAAATGTTGTAGGAAGTACTGGGAATACGGGGACCACACACAAAATACGGCAAATCGTGTGGTGTCTCCGGTGACCGGAACTTCTCACTACGGGCAGCAGAACAGAGGCTCCAACAGTAGAATCTGTGCAGTATGTCGAATAATATAATCAATAGAATTACCTCACTAAACTACGGGTCTACGTACACTATTTGTAAGCCTGGGGGAAACCCCCGACTGGGCTGAACGCCCAACCCAATACTCTGACCAACCAGGGAATCCGACAGTCCCATGGAGAAAAGTGGTCATTTGGGCGCAAAAGCCCACCGTATTCTCCTGCCAAATACCGCTCTTTCCAGTCACGTGATTACATATAAAATCGAGCCGAGCCAAATACCGCTTGGCAGGTGAGACATCATTCCCCTTTTCCAGAGCGATTAGAATTCCTAACGTAAATTGCCACGGTGGTGAGAGGGCGTTGTGGCTTATGTTAAATCTGGTTGATTCTAACGTGAATGGATGCCTGAAATTACGAATATGCCGACATCAATGCTTCTTTGCCGCGTCCTCGTTCGTTGGGCTAGGAGCTTTTTGTTGTTTTCAATTCCAGGAGATATTATCTTTCATTTAAATAAATTAAGCGCGATACAAGCCATCTTGCCAATCACCACGCTCCGTTATTTTTAGCACACACTTCTAGAGATTTACATATTTCAAATACGACATTTGACATTATCATATTACTAGGAAAGTATTTGTTGGCTTTGTTGCTGAACTTAAATCTTCTTTCAATCCAATGGGCACTCAATATGGATATACAAGATCAACTTCGAGGGCTACTCCTGCATCATGGCCCCAGCCCAGTAGTGGCAAGATTCATCGAACAGGAACGGGGCCGTCTTGACCTAAACAATATACTGGAAGAGACATTTCGGCGTATAGATCTTGGACCAAGGGACCTCGTGTGTCGTCAAGGCGCATACGTAAGTCTAGAGGTGGAGTTCCTCCTTCGGCAAGGGGCGCGCTTCGAATATGGGAGCTGTGACGTAGACAAGCTTCTCGAAGATACGTATCGGTATATAGAACTCGGCCCATTGGAATTTAAGCGTCGAGCAGGAGCATGCTTGAGTCCAGAAGTAGACTACCTTCTCATGCAGGGTGCATCTTTCGAGAGAGTACCTTGTGGGTTATCCTGGCTAGTCGAGGCCACGACGGAATATCTGCAGCGAAGTAATGGGAATAAAAATAATTTCCTCTTCCAGCAAGCCATGCACAATAGAATTAACCCTAACTGGGATTATTTTCTTTCCCTAGTTTACAAATCTCTTCTCAAATCTGTCGATGGCGAGACTTTGTGTCACATTGTTCACCTTATCAGCCGCCAACAGAAGGAATGTAAGATTCATACTTTACCATCTGGAGTCCGCGGCATATTGTGGCCCGACGCAGTAAACACTAGAAACTATCTAATGGATGCAAGTATTACTGAATTACGCCGAAGGTCAGATAAAGTAACAATAAGAGTCCAAGGGAGGAAAATCACTGCATTCAGAACAATATTACAAGCTCGATCGTCTTACTTTAGGAAATTAATCAACAATAACTTAGAGGAAAGGTCGTTTGAAATTACAGGATTGTATAAAACGATCGACCGTGCTCTAATGTTTGCGGAATCTTCGGACACCGGTCCCTGGCCGTGGGCAAAATTCGAACCTTTCGATAACCTGCAGCTAACGGAGAACACCCTCGATGAGTTGATAGACATACTCTACGCAGCTAATACGTTTGAGATGGTAGACCTGTCTCGCTCGGTCGAACAACATATTGTCATCCATGGCAAGAGCTTCATCTACGCTAAAAACGCGCAAGAGATAAAGCATATCGCAAAGGAGGCGAATGCAGGTATTTTAGAGCGCTACTGCGATGCATTTATTGCAACAAACCTCGGGACCTTTACGCTCTTTCCCAAATTGCCAGCCGAACTCCAGATGAAAATCTGGCGTGAAATCGCGTCTCAACCCCGACTTCATATCGCTTTTAGGATAAGGGGAGTAAAGCTGGAGATACCACCCCATGTAGGTAATCTATCGATGGTATGCAGAGAATCCAAGATTGAGATGCAACAATTTTGGGGCAGGCCTAGCCTGAATGGCATCAACTTTAAGTTTGATATAATTTGGCTGGATCAGTATTGTCTCCCTCTGTCAATGGATATTGCGAGCAACATTAAAGGAGCTCGCTATTGCGCCACCCCCGCGCCATACCTAGATTTTGAGTGGGAATACCGAATCGCACAAATAATTTACCTCTGTCCCGGCCTTAAAGCCTTGTATCTAATAACAAAGGCCTTAACTGATAGTGATGAGTTCGAGTACTGCCGAAAACTTACCAACAAAGAACCAACAACACTTGCTGAGGCACGGAGTTGGATAGAGGGGAGAGCTCATCAGCGCTTACAGGAGGAGTATGCGAATGTTTCTCTACCACAGATTATGCTAATGGATGAAAACGAAATTTCACGATTAGCTCTTGCTCGTCCCTGGAGCGGTTAATGCAGACCTAGCTGAGCCTCTTACGAGCATTAAGAGGAAGTCCTCGAGGAATTGCGTCCAAACCAAGCTCAAAAGCAAAGGGTAGATTTGAGGAAGAAAGCGGCGGATAAGCCATATATGCCGAAGTTAAGCTTCGCATCGGTAAAATCAGCAGAGAAGATAATTAGACTTATTCATCAGGTTACATAGAGATTGTAAAACTGATTTTAGTGTACAGATAGGCTTTTATCGGCACCAAAATGCAACACAAGGTGTCATGAAAGGGAGTTTTCGTCAACACATCATAACGCCATAGAAGTGGGTAGTCGCTGAGCCTTCGGAACCTGTCTTCACTCGAAAAGTAGACGGGGGCATGCAAATTTGTGCCCTCGTCGCGTCTATTCCTGCCTAATAATTAGGCATTTCAGCTGGGGCGGTTGTGGGCTGATTTATTTGCTCCTCACTCACTACGTAACACGTCTATCGCGTCAGTTTGAGACATCTGGCATTGTTGAAGTTTGTCGCCCCGGACAGTGGCCCCGTGTGCAAGTGACACCAATTCAACAATTCAACACCAAAACTATGGAGGCAGGTAAGTAAGGGGGAAGGGTTGCATATAGACGCCTCCTTACGAGTCCACCGACGGGAATTAGCACATCGCTATAGTTCTGTCCCCATCCCTGAGTTCAACCGCTCGTTCTAGATAGCTTTTCTGGCCCCTTCAAAGTCCTTTTACCCTCCAAAAGGGCCCTCTCATAAAAGGTAGAATCCTGCGTGCATACCTTACAGTATCAGCAGGCCATGTCGCGCTAATGACATACACAAGAATTCAGGTTCAAGGGCGCGTAGCTAGATCCGCAACATTCTCGTGTTTTGCCGGAACGCGCCTGGCTGGAGGGTGGGGCGCCGCGCGCTAGGCCTTCTCGTGTTTCGCCGAAAGTCGCGCCCGGCATAGAGATCTCTAGGTGTTCGTAGTGGTTCAACAGAATTAAAGTTGCTAACGTGCATCCCTGCATCGAGGGACGCACTCCGTGACGGGACAAATATTGGTACTTTGCCACCCTGCCAAAAAAAAATGATAGGTGAAGTTAACGTGCATCCCTGCATCACGGGACGCACCCCGTGACGGGACAAACTATTGGTACTTTGAATTCAATTGATTCTAAATTTGTGAGTCCATTGAAAATTCCAGTATTTTTGTGTCAGTCATGTTGTGTGACCACTCCTGAACAGACCGAACCCCAGCTACTCTGTAATTTACGATCACGTTGTCGCTGTCGCGCCTGATTGCTATAAATTTCTGAATCCATTGAAAATTCTAGTATTTTTGTGTTGGCCATGTTGTATGACTACTCCGAACAGACCAAACCCCGGCTACTCTGAAATTTACGATCACGTCGTCGCTGTCGCGCCTATGACTACTCCTGAACAGACCAAACCCCGGCTACTCTGAAATTTACGATTACGTCGTCGCTGTCGCGCCTGATTACGGAGGGCGTCAATTTGAAGTATAATAGGACCCCTCGATCTACAGCATCACCACGAACTCTTATCACTCCTAATACCCATAAAAGAGTCTTATCTAAGCTTTAAGGCTCCACTACGATGCGGGAGATCGTCATGAGCCTTGTGGCGGCTGTACGGCCCAAATTCATGCATGGTCGCCACGCAGATTAATACCTCCCACGATTCTATGATGTAACTCGCTTACGTCAAGCTTGGCAGGGCTGTGGTTGATCAGGGACTGTGGCTGACCTGGACTGTGGCTCATTATGCTGTGGCTGAATTGTTGGGTGAATACGAGTAATTGTCACTGGGGCTGATAGATTCGAAGAGTAGTATAAATCTTCGGCGGCAATTGAAGGGAATCTTGATTCGTCCATAGAATTATGAGAATATTTTACATTTTGCATATTTTGTTCCGACTATAAAGCCCGTTTGCGCATCCCCTCGGCCTCTGCGTACTTTCCTTGCAGGCGAAGTGCTACTTCGAGGTTGTTTATGCTGGCGAGCGTGTCTGAGTGACCCTTCCCGAGCACCGCCCCCTTGAGCTTCAGCATCTGCTGGTCCATCGCCTCGGCCTCTACATGCTTACCTGGCAGGCGAAGACCCGTTGCTGCACTAGAAACACCATCTTTGTATGTTACTACTCAATGACGTAATATGACGCACCAACCACCACGCCATCTCTGCGACCTTCACGATCATATAGGTGGGTAGTCTGCAGTCCGAACAACTTTCCGGCCTATGTCGACGTGTGATTCAATTTACATTCTATACTGTATCGGAGTCTTATCAAGTTGGAACACCCTCTCCCATAACTTCCCTAAGAGCACTATCTACGTTACACACAGGCCCCCTCGTTTGAACATGTCAGATAGCAAGGTAAGCGAAGAAGTCTTACGTCTTCACCATCTCCCTACCTCCCGAGTCTCTCGTGGCCTGACTAACTTCTGTAGCAGCTCCCGCCCTACGGGCAGTTCTGCTGGTTGGAAGTCCCGGTCACCGACATCGAGCGTGCAAAGGACTTCTACACATCCGTGTTCAACTGGGAGTGCAGCCCGCAGGGGAGCCCTTCACCGCTGACTGGGGCGCGAGACGTCATTCATATGTTCACCAAGGGCGGCTTGCACGGTGCGTTCGTGACCGTCGCCGAGGACTGCATGGTGAAAGCATACGACGAGAAGAGCCCCGGCAAGGCGCCCGTGCTACCAACATTCTGCGTGGAGAGCATCGAGGAGACGCTCAAGGTGGTAGAGAGCAAGGGGGGCCGGTTGCACGTGTATGTGCATGGAGACTGCCTTTTCTTTTCTGGTGGTAATATGGAGATATGCTGACTAGGTGAGAAATAGGCCGAAGACGGACATTGGTGGCGGCATGGGTTTCTTCGCCCGTTTCATCGATAGCGAGGGGAATTTGCAGGGGATTTGGGCTCAGCATTAGGACTCATTCCCTGGAACCCTAAAATGTTCTGGGATTCTGGCACAAGGTTGACGTAATCTTCCAACTTGATAAACTCAATATTCGGGTACAGATCCTTGACGTTCAGGTAGCCCAGATACTCCGCATTGTTTGGAGCGTTGTCTCCACGAATGCGACAGGAAAGAAGATATTGGTACCCGTAAAGGGCATAGATCGCACTCATGTCCGCTGGGTTTCCGCTCAACGCGGCATGTGCCTCCTCAATATGAGTATTGACTTCTTTCTCCGAAACCTGTATACAAAATCAGTTTCAGCCTTCCAACAGAGCCTTACAGTGATTAAATGGGCCACACAAGAGCCGAAAGTGATGCACGAGGAAATCTTAGTAACCCACTTCAGAACGCACTACTCGCCTGCTCAACGTCTCCCTGCTGATCTGCCCACGACTGTGACACGTGGTGCAGTTTAGCCTCGCGTCAGCCACAGTTCTGAGCAGCCAGACCCTTACCAAATTATGACAGAGGCTGGATAAAACACCTTTATATGTATCAGGGACAGTACGAGCCTGATGGTAGAGCTGTGGTGGAGAAGCCTGTTGCGCTATAAAAGGACACTCTCTGCAAGCCAGGCGTGAGGGCGACTATGCGAAGTCATTTTCTGATGGGACGTGCCCATAGTGTCCAGGAGCGGCCACGGCTTATACAAAGGATATAGATATCAATACGTGTATAGATTTTGAGATGCTTGTAGTCAAAGTACCCATCATTTTTCTGGGCACAGTGGGGCTTCTCGCTACGTAGGGACGGACTTTAGCTTACTAGTCAAGACAAGATTTTCCAATATTATCATTGTTATATTCTATTATGTTTCTGTCCTATTCAGCTAGTGACGTGGGAAAGCCGAAAAACCACGCCAGACAGGATCCCACGTCTTCAATCGCGACGCGTCGGCGGACCACTCCTTGTCTGTATCTAAGCATTCCATCTTTTTCGTCCCCTACTTGTCTGAGAACGTCAGAATTAGGCGGCATTGGTATCAGCGCTGACGTAGATGGTATCGTGCCATTCACCACCGTAGGTGTCCTCGTGATCTCCATGGCATGTGTCGCGGATAATAGTATTTAGCCAGCACGATTATTTATATTTATAATAAAACACCAGACATTGATTGTTACAGCGACGCCGCCAACTCATTACAGCTGCTCTTAGGCCCTATTGAATATATAATATTAAATTTTCTCTTCTCGCTGTACGTACATAGAAACTATAGGAAGTGGTTCCAACCCGTATTTTCAGATCGTGGCAATCGGACTTGTGCCAGCAAGTTCAGCTTCAACATTCAGTGCTTCGATTTCGGAATCTGCGAGAGGAATTCCATCGCGCAACCTTTCTTCGTGTCTCAGCTGCTCAATCTCCCCAGGGAAATAAATCCTATCGACTCCATGCATTTTATCCGAGCCAACCACCCGTTGATACAGGTAGTCCATACGCTCCCGGAATTCTTCCAAGGGCATGAACAAGTCAGGCTTGATCGCAATGAGAAAATGCCCAACATCTGCTGGTTTCGATGGATCATATGGACCAGTCACATGGCCTGCAAAGGCTGATCCTGAAAGGACACCCGAGAAGACGTCCATCATCACTGCGAGGGCTGACCCCTTGGGGCCTCCCATTGGCAACATAACTCCTTTCAAGGCTTCAGTCGGGTCGTCCGTTTGCTTTCCCTCTCCATCTAGAGCCCAATCTAGAGGAATTTTTTCACCCCGGCGTTTAGCTTTGTAGATTTTGCCCCGTGCTGCTACTGATGGAGCCATATCTAAGATAAATGGTGGTTGCTTTCCACCAGGGGCCCCGCAAGCAATTGGAGATACCCCCATGAGCTTCGACTTTCCTCCCCAAACGGGAAGAGCAGGCGACGAGTTGGTAAAAACCAAACTCATCATGCCCTCATCCAGGGCTTGCTGTACGAGCCATGCCGACATGCCAAAGTGGTTGGAGTGCTTGATGGATACCATGCCAATTCCAAATTCTTTTGCCATCTCGATGGCACATGCCATGCCTTGGTGGCCCGCGAGAAAACCAAAGCCATTGTGTCCATCTACCTGTCCATTTGTTAGCGTAACATACTCGTAAAACAATTAGGGACTTACCTGGGCAACAACTGGAGTAATTTTGGTCAGGGTTGGTGTAGCTTTTGCGTCCAACACTCCTTCTCGTACTCGAGTCATGTAGGATGGGATACGATTTATGCCATGGGTATCCACGCCACGCAAATCAGCTTGCACGAGGCATTTGGCAATAATCGATGCATTCTCTTTAAGAACACCGCTACCTGTGAGTATGCCTTCAACGTATGATTGAGCGCTTGAGCCGCTAACTCGCACGTAGTTGGGGTCGTTTTGGGTGGGATCCATTACAGAATCAATTGGGAAGACAAGAACTTGAAGTTGTTGAAGTACGAAATGTAAATGGATGTCTTGATTTATTTCAGCTATGCCAGTATCGCCTTTATATACTATGGGGTGAGAAAATATTTATCGTGGGTTATTAATTTCGAGCTGCCGTTCCTTGTGGTTGCCGCCCGACGGAGACTCCGCACTCACTCCGCACCGATGTGCGGAGTTTCCGTGGGGACTTCACAGAGGCGAGCGGGAGGCGGGAATGGTACCATAGATACAATAAGCAGTTTTTCTAGTGAATGAACGGGAAAAGGTTGAATTTCAGTCATAAAGCACACTCTCTAAAGGTCTATAGTATAGAAAATAGATTGGTTTAAGAGCATATGCACCTCTAGCACATTTTAGCTTCACTTTGGAGAATCCGCGCACATTTGGTTCCATTAGGGCCAATCTGCGCAAGAGTGATCACATCGAGCTTCGAGATATCTCACCACCCAATTTGTGAATATCTTAAGCTTCATTTTTCAGAATTCGCGCACTTCCAGTAGAACCAGCAATCCGCGCAATTTCACAGTAATCGAGAGTCCTAATTTCATGCCTAGTTTCTATAAACCACCTACGTACCAAACAGTGCCTGTACGCTATGCTAAACCTTACGATCACTGTCCTACACAATCCCTCCCTCAGTTCTTATCACCCAACCACATCTCAGTAGTAAGCATCCTCCCCCAACCTCTCAGCTCAGCTGGAGTAGGACTAATTGATAGCACAACCCCCTTCCCACAGCCTTCACACAAGAGAAGAGCACGACAGCACAGCCAGGACCCGTTGGTGTAACCAAGCTACCGGATCGCGTTGTATCGTCTATGCGTTCTGGACAAGGCGCCGTGGCTTTGTGCTGTGGTACTGTACTGCATTGTACGGGCTTTTACGCCCTCCCGGTGGAAGAGGTGATTCCACCATCCACAACAATCTTCTGCCCGGTGATATACTTTGCCTCGTCGGAAACCAGAAATAATGCTGCGTGGGCGACATCCCAAGCATCTCCCATGCTCCCCATCGGAACCTGCGCGTTCCTCATCTTCATATACTCTTCGTGTCCTCCGTCTGTCGCATACCGGCCCACAAGGCTCTTAGTGTATGGTGTATCCATCAACCCTGGAACCACCGTGTTCAACCTCACTCCCTTCGGTGCGTAAATGACCGCCGTCGCCTTCATGAACTGCATGATTGCCGCTTTCGTCGCTGAGTACCCAACTTGAGGTTTACCAATATACCGCAGACCCGCAATGCTCGCGACGCTGACAACCGCACCTGCTCCCTGCTTTTCCATGATTGGCAGGACATGATGGCAAGTCAAAAATACGCTCCGGAGATTGATCTCGATCTGCGAGTCCCAAACCTCCTCAGACATCGTGGCTGGGCATCCAGGCTCTGAACGGCCAACATTGTTCACCAGAATATCAATTCGGCCATGCTTTTCCATGCAAGCCTTTACCAGTGCTTCCACCGACTTTGAGGACGTCACATCTGTCTCCAGGATATCGCAAACTCCCCCTGCCTCCTCGATAGCCTTCTTCGTTGAGATTGTGGATGCGATGGTACGGTTGCCGCCGAAAATCTTGGCTCCCTGCCTAGCTAGGAGAACCGCTATCGCAGCGCCGATTCCCCATCCCCCAGGCTGAGTTTGGCCTAGGCCTGTAATGAGAACGACCTTTCCTTCAAGGCTCAACATCTCGATTTTGCAAGAGATTAGTAATTTTTGAATAATTCTGTCTCTAAAAACTTTTGTCGGTATTACTTGTCCTCATTTATGTTATAAAATTGCTACGGATTCTCCGTCTACTTGCTTGATGGGGGTTCCGGAACCCCGCTTTTTATTCCCCGCAGCTGTCACGGCATCGCCGCTCGACGAGAAGTACCAATGTCGTGATAAACCCCCATTGCCTCGTCGTCTCGTTTGAATTAAATGCCATATCTTCCTCCAAGATGGCAGAATCATCTAATACGACCGTTAAGCATTCGCTCAACGATGACTATGATCTATCGAAACCGATCACCTCCACATCTGGTCTCCGCCAGGGGTTAACATCGTATGGCGATGCTCACTTCTCGCTATTTCTCCGAAAGGTGTTTATTAAGGCACTTGGCTATAGCGAAGATGCTCTTTCAAGGCCAATTATCGGTATAATTAATACATACTCTGCTCTGAACCCATGCCACTCAAATATTCCACAACTCATCGAAGCAGCTAAACGCGGTGTTCAGCTTAATGGCGGACTTGCGGTTGAGTTCCCCACCATCTCAATCGCCGAGTCCTTTTCTTCGCCAACGAGCATGTTTCTCCGGAATTTGATGAGCATGGACACTGAGGAAATGATCAAAGCCCAACCGCTAGACGCATGTATCATGATCGGAGGTATGTTTGTTCCTTCGTTGTTAATACTACAGCCCCTGACGGCGATGGCAGGATGTGACAAAACTGTGCCCGCCCAACTAATGGGGGGGATCTCAGCAAACAAACCAGTTCTGCCATTGGTGACTGGGCCCATGATGCCAGGAAGCTACAGAGGAAAACGCCTTGGCGCATGTACGGATTGCCGCAGTAATTGGGCCGAGTTTAGAGCTGGCACCCTTGATATTGAAGACATTAGCATGCTCAATGAAGAACTAGCACCCACAGTGAGTCGAGTTCTCAAATCGTGTGAATCATAGCTGAAGATCTCAGGGTGGAACCTGTGGTGTAATGGGGACAGCAAGCACGATGGCCTGTGTCACCGCCGCGCTGGGCTTCATGCCACTTCGAGGCGCATCAGCTCCTGCGGTATCATCAGCACGCCTCAGGATAGCAGAGGAAACAGGTGCGAATGCAGTTTCGGTTGCCGCGGCTAAACGCACCCCGCAAGAAATGCTCTCCAAGGAATCCTTTTTCAATGCTATTACTGTTCTGCAGGCCATTGGGGGGTCAACAAACGCTGTGGTTCACCTCATGGCGATCGTGAACCGACATCCACAACTGCAAGGCGAAATTACGTTGGATACGTTTGACGAAATTGGAAAAAAAGTACCTTTGCTGATCGATTTAAAACCGAGTGGGGATAATTACATGACCGATTTCCATAACGCGGGTGGGATGCTAGCCTTGCTACATATGCTACGGCCCTTACTACATCTTCAGGCCATGACAATCACCGGCCAGACACTAGGGGAAGTTCTCGATACCTCACCCTTTCGCTCATTTCCCTTTTCCTCTGAGATCATCCGGCCACTCTCTAATCCTCTATACCCAAGCTCATCATTGGTGGTTTTACGTGGAAATCTGGCGCCTAAGGGTGCCGTCATGAAAGCCTCGGCATCGAAGGACCGACGTCTTCTGCAACATTCCGGCCCCGCTGTAGTTTTCAAAAACTCCATCGATCTCGCACAACGCATCGACGATCCAGATCTTGTCGTCACTAAAGACTCCGTCTTAGTGCTCCAAGGAATTGGGCCAATTGGCAACCCGGGTATGCCCGAAGCAGGATTGATCCCTATTCCTAGGAAACTAGCCGCGGCAGGCATAACGGACATGTTACGACTTTCTGACGGGAGAATGTCGGGGACAGCTGGTGGTACTATTGTCTTACATATTTCTCCTGAATCGGCGATACCGACCTCTGTTCTTGGGGTTGTAAGGAACGGCGACATTATTGTCTGTGATTTTGAGAGGCGGTACATTGGGCTTGAGGTTGATTCGAAAGAAATCCAACAACGGATAGCTGAACGGCAAATACTTGCATCTGCAGAACGGAATACAAGTGCGGGAGAAGTGACGAAGAAGCGGGATCCTGCAAAACGTGGATATAGGGCTCTATACGAACGTCACGTTAATCAGGCTGAGGATGGAGCCGACTTCGACTTTTTAACCGCCTCTGGCCAAGATATATCGTAATATAAGGTCTACTAACGTATATATGTGATATGCGAGTCGGACAGACAAGTGGATTATTCACGAAGTGGGACGACCCGATACTTTAAGTGAATAATAGCACTGTTAAAATAAATAAATTTTATTAAAGTTTTCTAAATATTTTTTGGTAGCTACATATACATTTTTTCTATAAGTGAGTGAGTACCTTACGTCTAGGTTTATCACACTTCATATAGTATCGTTCTTGTTTATAACCTGCCTTATAAGACCACCTCAGGGCTATAAGTATAAATTTCACAGGAGGGGGTTCGAAGCTGCTAGCGGGGTGTTATAAGGATTACGCCTAAGAAAGTCTGGTCCACTAGTGAAGCTATAGGACTCCAATATGAAGCTCCCACAGGCAACTTTGACCCACTAGCAAAGGACAAAAAAACACAAAACCAATGCTTTTTGTGAAGCTAAAGGCAGAAGCACAATACAGTGGTCCGCGTGGCTCCATGATGCCTTCTTCAACACTCTCCCAATCCCACTGTTTTATTTCATACATCTCTTGCACTTGGTATCGTTCGGAGCCAACTTTCCGTCTCTCCGGGGCTCCGAAACCTTAAAACCTTCAGATGACTGTACTCAGGCTGCTCGAAAAGAGTTGGATAGTCGTTTCGATGTCTTTTATGCATTCGAATCGTCCAGGCAAACAAGTTTTCTTCGGGATCCAGCGTCAAATGATGTCCAATAGATTCCCGATTCCCATTCCAGAGCTCCTTTTGTTTAAAAATCCGGCCCATTGTCCGCTTGAAGACTCGCCACAGGGCTAGCCAGAGAGGGTAGTCCAGCCAGATCAACGTGTCGGCTCGTCCCCAGACAATATCGCGGACAGCTTTGTAGTTTCCGTCGAGTACCCAGTTATCGGTGGCGCTGATCGATTCGCTGACTCGTTCACGCATTTTATCCTTGGGAAGCGGAACCCAATTTGGTTGCCAATTAATGGCATCCAGTTCGACGTTGTGCAGACTGAGCCTTGTGGCTAGCTCCCCAGCTAGAGTCGTCTTTCCTGCGCCTGGTTTACCGACGATAACGATTCGCTCGAGGGTCATTATTGATATGGGTGGTCAGATTCCGAGATAGGGAGAAACTGGTAATTATAATAGTTATGAGGAAATTGTTTGTCTGTGACACGAAATATTTGATTCTTCACAAAGACCGAGACATCCTGTCGGCGAGCCGAATAAGGCTTAGCTAAATAACGCCTTCAATGGCCCGTGCGACTCCGTCCCCAAACACAACCAGAATATACTTATAAATCAATATATGAAATAGAATTTTGGGTGCGAAATTTATGTATAAATATATATAAGAATGGTATAATAAAAGACATGGAGCAAATAGCTATGTACAATCGCTATTCATGTGTACCGTAGATGCCACGTCTTTTAAGTCCGCCTCTATTCAAAATTCGACGGAATCAGCCTGAGTTCCTGCACACACTTGAAAAGCCCATGCGTTCGATTTATTGGGTTTGTTTCCAATCTTAATAATATAAGATCAGGGAGGAGGCGGTGCCTTGCAAGGTTTGCCTGCAATGCGAAGTCTTTACCACAACGATGGCTTAGACTCCAACGCAGATGTAGTAGTCAGCCCATAGGTTAGTGCAGGTAGCATCGACCTGGGTGTTCCAGCTGCGGAGCTGGGCGAGGCTGATATTGTACTGTGTCCCGATTTTGTCGCATCCTTCACCAGAGGCAACCTTGTGGAAGGTCTTGCAGTTGGCAACAACGCCAGGCATCTGCGGCGTAGGGCCAGAGTTAGTGGGGGTTGGGGTACCTGGGGCAGTGGTTGTCGCGCCGGGGATGTGCACGCAGACGTAGTAATCGAGCCAGAGGTTGGTGCAGCCTGTTGGGATATGTTAGAACATCAAGCTTTTAAGGCACTCGTATTCAAAGTAGGGATACATACCAGCGTTGGTCTCCGAGTTCCACTTCTTGAAGTCGCTGTCACTGATGCCGAACTTCGATTCAATGGAGTCGCACTGGTCACCAGAGGCGATCTTGTAAAACTTATCACACTCGGCTACGATGCCAGGCATCTGGGGCGTTGGGCCAGAGTCGGTGGGCGTCGGGGTACCAGGGGAGGTGGTTGTCGCGCCTGGAACGTGGACGCAGACATAGTAGTCAAGCCAGAGGTTGCTGCACGCTGTTGGGACAAAGTTAGAACACCAAGCTTGAAGATAACCGCATTCAAAAGTAGAGATACGTACCAGCGTTGGTCTCCGAGTTCCACTTCTTGAAGTCGCTGTCGCTGATACCGAACTTGACTTCAATAGTGTCACACTGGTCACCAGAGGCAATCTTGTAAAACTGATCACACTCGGCTACGATGCCGGGCATGGTAGGGGAGGCCCCAGATGGGGCCACAGTTGTAGTGGTGGTAGGCGCCTGGGTGGTGCTGGTGGGCGCAGCTGTGGTGCTGGTCGGTTTAACGGTGCTGGTAGGCGCGCTGCCAGTGGGCGAGGTGACGGTGCCGATCACACAGTAGCTCTTGCTGCCGTCAAGAGTAGGACACTGTGCGTCCGGGTTCAATTTCTGAAACTGATCGACAGAGATACCCCAAGATCCACTGAACGTCTCGCAGGTGTCACCGGCATTAGCACCTACGGAGAAGCTACAGCTAACATCTCGGCGCATAGGAACCGCCGCCGCGGCGAGGAGCTCGGGGAGGAGACCGGCGGCAATGAGGTAGTTGAACTGCATCTTGGGAATGGATTGTACGAAGTGGATGTGGATGAAGAAAACGGCACTGATTTACGTCTCGGGGTCAAAACCATCTGCTTTTATAATTAGACCTCCCCCTCACTTTCTGCCAGCTTCATTTTTTTTATGTCCCACTTCATCATCCCTTGCCCGTTCGTTCTCGCCATTTGTGCCGAGAATCCTTCAGACGAACTCGTTTTTAGGCTAGACCCTAGCTAATGATAGATGGTTACAATACCAAGACCTTGGCGCCTACCACTCCATCAGCTTATGGACCAGCGTCAATCCTTCGATATGCGCGATAAAGGACATGTGGTTTTGTTCATGGGGATATGTGGTTTGCTGCTTAGAGTTGTGGTAACATGGCGCGGATAGCAGGTCCATATTATCGCCGCTAGCGCGATTCGACTCGGCCCGACCGTTTGAGGGAAAACTAAGCGCTGACAAGCACTATAAGCAATTGCCATGCACCCTTAAAAGTACCGACAGGGGTTCCCCACGCTAAGATCCCGCTGTCTGAATTGTTTTGGTCTACTTGCTTATGTAGACAGCCAAGGGGCAAACAAGGGGTAAAGTGTTGCAACGTTGCCGCAGACAAAATCAATAACACAAAAGTCCATGTCTACGTGAATCCCTCAATCAGCTCTTTCCCTCTGTTCTCCATCACAGCCACGGCTTACTCTCATCGGCGTCTTTGTCAATCATGTATAACTTCTCTCGCGGCATGAGTCTCCTTGGCTCCGGTGTAGCCGTCCTTCTGGCCTGCGCTAGGACTGTCCAGGCTGCCTCGGGCACCCTGGAAGTGGACTTGGTCTTTCCGCAGAACGACACTTACGCACCCGCACACATCATCCCTATCGCCTTTGCATTCCAGAATTCCGATCTTGCCGGCTACGTGCAGCCCAGCATCGCGTTCACTATTATCCCCTATGGGAACAACACCAAGGCCATTGCGAATGGCAATTTTGAGATGACATGGACCAACTTCACGGATAGCAGCCCTTTCATTCAATACGGCGAAGCTCTGGAGGGTCTCAACTCTGAGGGCACCTGGGCGCTCGATTGGCAGCTGTCTGTCACCAACTGCTCTGGCCCTGACAATGACTTGCAATTCACAACGGATACGAAAATGCACCGGGTTGTGTTCACGACCAGGAATGGCGCGAAGGCACCGGACGTCAGCGCAGCTACTGCCAAAGACACCTGCTCCAATTCCCAAGGCTTTGCATTCCAAATCACGCAGACGCTTGATTCAGGGGGCAAGTTCGACAACGGCAGACCTTGCGCCGTGCTGGCAGAGACCGCACCAGCCCCCACTCCTTGTGGTGTCAAGATCGATGCTGCTGCTGCGGCTAATGTTTCCGCGTCCTTTACCGCCAAGGCCTGCGCCATCGAGACTGCGTCCTGGTGCCCAAAGGTGGATGGCGCAAACCAGAACGCGGTGCTATCGAGCGTTGTGGTTGGTGGCATAGCATTCCTGGCAGTGGCGGTTGGTGGGCTGGGGTTTCTCGCCATTTGATGTGGAGTTCCCGTCCGTTCCGGATCAAGTAAGCATGCCTGCTGCTTTTGCGCATGTAACTAAATAGACTTACTAGAACAAGCTCCACAATACAAGTGTTGGCTTGCCCGGTCGATCATGGCTTAAATTACAGTTATGCACCTACAAATGTAGTCCATGTCAGCACTTTCTGGCTATTACGTACCTACATCTATTCCATGTAAGATTTAAGGTACGGTAGGAATTAAGCCCGTGTATCCGTGTGTCCGTGTCTGCCCGTGTTAGTGCCTCTCTGCCTGTGTCTCCTCCACATTCTTCGTCTTAGTACAGTAGAACCCCTGTTATAGCGATGACCTATTAGCCGATATCGTTATAATTTCAAGGCCACGCCGGCTTTTTATTGGACAATTTAATGGTTCTGTAATCAAATATAGTCCCATAAACCGATATTATCGTTATAACGATACAAATGTCTGGTCAAAATTACATCGTTATAACGGGGGTTCCTACTGTAGTGGCTGAAAGTTAGTGTACGTAATGAGTTTATCCACAAAAAATCCCTGAATTGTTTATTGTCTATTGTTTGGTAAGGTACATAGACACTTGGCAGGGTTCGCAATCCTGCAGGAACAAAATTAGACTTGCAATTAGACTTACATGGTAGTTGACGGCGGCTACCGGAGCGAAGGAAGCAAGCTTAACTACATTAGTCGAGAAGCAACGCCCAGGCGCAATAGCGCCAGGAAGTGCATCTTGGCAAGTTATTCACAGCGATCTAGAATTGGTCCAGTGATCCGAGGTTAAACCGCGATAACAGGGCCATTTCTTGCCTGAGTAGATGACAGGGTTATATTGCTTGCCCGGATATAGTGCAAGGTTATAGACCTACGCTAGAACGCCAAGAATTCCCAGCAAATCCTCCGATGAGCTTCCGCTTTTCCGTTACAGACAGCAACGCCAAGATCTGCGACGATGGATGGGATCCTTTGATGGGCAGTCGCTCCTTCCTGTTTTACATCCTAATTGTCATTAAGCTTTCACGGCCAAGGGCCAGGTCTTAGAGGATTTCGAAGTTATCTCCATCGACCCTAAAGTGCGATGACCACAACACGGCTGCAACATGTGGGCATTGGATGTCAATGTCAAGTTTACTATCAATCGAATTGAGAGTGGCCTTTCTACTCAAAAGGCACAGAAACCTCTATTTTTCTCTACTATACTACGATTTATGATCAGATAAGTAGCATCTTACGCCCCCACGGCACCCTGGAACCGTATGACTGTATGCTCCAAGGTCTGCATCCAGCATGTCGCCTTGATTATACTAGTCAAGGGGAGTGCATGTACAGCCAACCCTTAATTACCCGGCATAGGCCCTAAGCTGGGTTATCATCCTTCAAATCCATGTGAGCTATTTTCAATGTTTTCATTAGTTCACTAAACCGAAATGTTCTATTGGCGACGTTGCATGCCTCCGCTTGTGAGGCTGTGAGAGTACGGCCGAGATATGAAGCTCAAGAAGAATACAAAAGCCGGCTGATGCTGCTTGGTTGCCTTTCCTTAACCTCGCCAGTCTTCTTGTCTCATCATACGTGTTTACGCTCTAGGGTGTGCTCTCAGTATGGTATTCTCTCTTTGGGCCAGGGCCTCCCTTGTGGCCTATGGCCTCTTGATGGCTGCTGATGTTGTCTCGGGTAACCCACGAAGACATGCAGTCAGTCCTACCTACCGCAACAGCAACGTCTGCCCAGAGCGTTGCAGTGATCTTGGGACAAACCCAAGCAAATGGCATGCCTACCACAACCTGGAGCAGTTCAGTGCCTGCGACCAGGCAGTGATCCAAGCCTTTTCCATCTACGACGATGTCGACGATGTCTCCAAAGGCCACGGAATTTACGCCTGCACTTCATACGGTCCTGACTTCGCAAACCTCCCACAGTCTAGAGTTAAGGCAGTCATTGCTGAAACTGTTGATGCCACATACGAGGTTGGCTGGGGGGACGATGGCCATAAACTCGCTGCCGCCGATATCCGCTCCGCCTCGAAGCAGCTCCGCAAGTACATGAAGGGCGGACATGGCTCTGTCGAGTCCGCAGAGATCTTGTACGCTCGATCTGGCCGCGCAGCCGTTGGTCTATACTTGGGTAAAGGCTTGCAGAAGGCGGGCGTCAGTGCAGTCGCTCTCAAGTACCTAGAGGACAACCTAAGTACTCTCAACGCTACATCGCGTGACGTGGCTATCCAGTTCTGCAACCCAGACTACACCAGCGAGCATACCTTCGGATTTTTTGCCACTAGCAGCAGGACCTTCGCCCCTGTCCAGAAGGCTATGCAGTCTTGGGCTAATGGCACTTGCGTGTCGTTTCC
The DNA here is from genome assembly GCA_000750935.1 of Pseudogymnoascus sp. VKM F-4519 (FW-2642). Classification (NCBI taxonomy): domain Eukaryota; kingdom Fungi; phylum Ascomycota; class Leotiomycetes; order Thelebolales; family Thelebolaceae; genus Pseudogymnoascus; species Pseudogymnoascus sp. VKM F-4519 (FW-2642). The sequence continues at coordinate 24,638 of JPKD01000166.1, forward strand.
CAACTCGCAGACCTTCGAGGGCCAGGCTATGCTAACTGCCAAGCTCCCAACTACTTCCGTATCAAACGACACGGTTGCTGATACCAACTCTACATCGGCCATCACCAGCCGGTCTAACTATGTGAAGCTTAACGCTCGTGCTGAGTGCTCCACTACGCAGGTCCAGGGTGGTGACGACTGTGGTAAATTGGCGGTCAGGTGTGGTATCGCCGCAGCTGACTTCACCAAATACAATAGCGACGCAAGTCTCTGCTCGACTCTGAAGCCAGGACAGCACGTCTGCTGCTCGGCGGGAACTCTTCCCGACTTCGCGCCGAAGCCAAACGCCGATGGTTCCTGCAAGGTGTACTATGTTGCTAAGGATGATAACTGCTCAAACATCGCTGCTGCAAACAGCCTCACCAATGCCGACCTAGAGGACTTCAACAAGAATACTTGGGCTTGGAGTGGATGCGACACGCTCCAGTTCAACATGAACATTTGCTTGAGCACGGGCGACCCGCCCATGCCGCCTAGTCAAGAGGGTATCGTCTGTGGCCCGCAAAAGCCTGGCACAAAGCAGCCAACCGATGGCACCAAGCTCGCGGACCTTAACCCCTGCGCTCTAAATGCCTGCTGTGACATTTGGGGACAATGTGGTATTACCGCTGAGTTCTGCACTGACACCGGAACTGGCAACCCAGGAACCGCTAAGCCCGGCACCAACGGCTGCATCTCCAACTGCGGCACAAAGATGGTCAAGGGCAGCGCCCCCACCGAATTCCGTAGGATTGCTTACTACGAGGGTTACAGCTTCGGGCGTGAATGTTTATTCCAGGATGTTCTTCAGATCGACCCCACGCAGTACACTCACCTGCACTTCGCTTTCGGTACCCTCACAGCAAATTATGAGGTCGAAGTTGGTGATATTATGTCTTCATATCAATTTGAAAACTTCAGACGCATTCAAGGCCCAAAACGTATTCTCAGTTTTGGTGGATGGGATTTCTCAACTATGCCGGAGACTTATACTATTTTCCGTGAGGGAGTCACTGCTGCCAACAGGCTGAAGCTGGCCACAAATATTGCCAACTTCATTAAAGAGAAGGATCTTGATGGTGTCGACATTGACTGGGAGTACCCCGGCGCCCCTGACATTCCAGGTATCCCGGCGGCCAGCTTGGATGATGGTGATAACTACCTGGCATTCCTTGTTATCCTAAAGAACCTGCTGCCCGGCAAGTCCGTCTCCATTGCGGCTCCCTCTTCATACTGGTACTTGAAGGCCTACCCACTCAAGAAGATCGCAGCAGTTATCGACTATATTGTTTACATGACGTACGATCTTCATGGCCAGTGGGATGCCCAGAATCCCAACTCTCAGGAGGGTTGCGCCAACGGCAACTGCCTTCGTAGTCAGGTCAACCTGACGGAAACCATGAGCTCACTGATCATGATAACGAAGGCTGAAGTTCCATCGAACAAGGTTGTCGTCGGTATCACTAGCTACGGTCGATCCTTTAACATGGCCCAGGCTGGCTGTCACACCCCCGAGTGTCTCTACACTGGTGACCGCCTGAACTCTGATGCCACAAAGGGCAAATGCACTGCTACTGCTGGCTACATCTCTGATGCTGAGATTAAGGAGATCATAGACGAGGGAAGCCGTGTTACCAATCACTACGTTGATCCGACAAGTAATAGCAACATTCTCGTTTATGATGACACGCAATGGGTAGCCTACATGGATGATAGCATCCGAACTCAGCGTCATGCGCTCTACACTGGTCTAAACCTAGGCGGTACAACGAATTGGGCCACCGATTTGGAGAAGTACAATGATGTCCCTGGCGATTCTGGGAGCTGGTTAAACTACAAGTTGAGCATTAAGGCCGGCAAGAACCCTTGGCAAGTTGGCGACCGCACTGGCAACTGGACCGAGATAATGTGCGACAGTCAGGCGGCCTCAGACATCCGTGGCTTAACCCCCGAGCAGCGCTGGGACGGGATGGACATGGAGGACGCCTGGAAGGATAGCATTGCTGTTTGGAAGGAATACGACAGGGGCAAAACCTCGTTTACTTTTACGCAGTCCATGTCACTCACCCTCAATGGTCCAGAGCGCGCCAGCTGCGGCTCCTTAAAGAGCGACAGCAACTGTATCCAGACATTGCAGTGCAGTCCCTTCCAGAATAAGGGGTCCGGCGCCGCCGCCTATGAGCTTTGGAACTCGTTCGTCATAATCCACGAAATGTATCAGACCTTCAACGACGCATTGTACAAGGCAGCCGCTACTGTTATCACCCCAGCGCTCTCAGACTTCGAGAAGAAGTTCACGCCCGTTCCTCCGGAAGAGGACAACACCTGGCTGCTGCTCCTGCTCGATCTTGTCACTGTCGGAATCTCTGCCGTCGCCGCGCCCTTCTTCAACAACTTCATTGCTAAGTTGCCATACTTCATTGCGAAGGAGGCAGCAGCAAACAACATCAAGGACCTGACCCTGCTTGCTATTGGCCAGTCTACCACGATCGCCAAGGATCTACTTAGCACCAAGGAGAGCGACTGGACTGAGGATAAACAAGACGAGTTCTCCAACTACCTCGGCCAATCCATTGCTGCGTGGGGTAATACCACTGGAGCAGCGCTTCAGCGCCTCTTCAATGGGGAGGATGAGAGCATTGATGCTCTATACGCCATCATCTCCGACGGAAAGCTCATCTCAGGCGGCGGCGCCGAGTCTTCAACCGCTCCGCCCGAGACCAGCGAGGCCGAGCTGGAGAACCACATTGCAAGGGCCTTCTTCGCCTTTGCCATCCCCACTGGCTGGACATTCTCCAAGCATTACGCATTCGTGATCGACTCTGGCTACGACTGCAGTGCCTCTGACCCTATGGGCGACTACCTTGACGCGGACACTATGCACACCACTTATGGTTGTTACCAAAACAAGCTATACTACTTGGCCGCAGCCCAGGGCGACTCTAAGACATGCCATGACAATTGCAATGATGGTCACTGCGATAAAGTTTGCGTCGACTCTAAATTCAAGGCTCCCCCTGGCCTTGAAACCCTAGATGGCAAGAACTTTGGTGGTGTCTCTGTCCAGGATCTGATTCAAGGGTAAGATATCCCGCATTGCTTCGAATTTTAATGTTTTGAGGAGATAAGTGAGAATCCAACTAACAAGCTATCTAGATCCGTCCGCACCTACCTCCAGAACAGCAACGAGAACGGTGGCGCGTTTGTCGACATCACTAATGGCGGCTCCTTCGACGACCTGATGGCGATCGATCTAACAACACCCGGCTTCATCCGCCTCCCCGTCTGCACCCCCGAGCGTGCCTACAAGTCCTGGGACACCGCCGGTCCTAAGGACGACGACCCATTATACCCCTGCAGCATCGCCAAGGGACCCGACCACTGCCAGATCTCGTCCTTTGTCGACCAGACCTCGGACGCCTCCCCTCCCGTTGAAGACTGCAAACAGATCATCAAGAACATCGAGGGAGACGGCGGTGCCACCTGGACAACCGGCATCAGCGGCCAGCGCCAGCTCGTCTCCTATGGTGAATGCAAGTTCGGTGTCCAGAGCAAGAGCGGCGCCGACGGTAACGTGACGTTTAAGGTCGGCTCGCAGGACATCATCGACCTCATCAACGAAGCCATCAAGCAGTTCGGTGGCGGCGGCAAGGTCGGTGCCAAGGGCATAGTGGATTGTGATGGTAACGTGCACGATACTACCATCGAGTGGGGCCTTTACTAAGTCATGGACATACTTGGATGTGTACTCTTACCATATATATATGCATAGCTACCCACCCACTCATGGATATAGGGCATATAGGTTTTATTTAATTATGTGACTTTCCTACGAAGTAATCGTGTGTCTCATAGGTGGTTGTGTGGTTGCTAGATGCCATGCACTTGAAAAGAGTGACTACGGGCGAAAGCTTGAGGTAGGGTAGTGAATCAACTGAAGAATACAACATTATATAGATGAGGTGGTGATAACAGATGAGAGAGCAAATGAGTGACGTATTGGCCGTTAAATAAACTAGCTTAATGGTTCACCGGAACATGGCCACTTCTAGCTTTTGTGAGATGGTACGAGGTAGATGGTATTCGAGGTCGCGCGATCTTCAAATGTATACCCATTTCCAGATATCGTCGCTTATGGCTGTCTGACACATAAGCGACGTTATCCAAGGAAGTCGATAACATCGAACGAGAATGAACACAGAGCCGTGTAGACCAGTGGCTATCAATTAGACCACATGATGGTCGACTTCAAGAAGCTCTTCAATCGCAAGGTTTTACTCAATGCCCGTCTAAATGATAAGCGCGACTGTTCTGACCGAGCTACAGAATCACAAGACCGTTCGTCCGAAACGGCCGGAGTATGAAGATAAAAACGTTCAGCCATGTCTGCCCAAAACTCGAAACCGATCGTTGTCTGTGTATGAATCTGGTCAGAATACATCGGGGCTCCTGTGGAAGCTACCGGTCGAGCTTCGTCGTCGCATCTACGATGAAGTCCTCGGCCATCGCAAAGTCCACCTGCTGTTCGAATTCGCACCACGCAAGTACCGTATGGACAGAACGAATAAGAAAGAGATCTTAGAGTGGCGGTGGTGGCATTGCATTTGCACCCAGGACCAAACCATGGACAGTTATTCTCCGGGCATATGGTTTGACCGATGCAAAGATGTGGCTGTTAATGGGAATCCAGGCCCTTCGACTGGAATGATGGGAAGACTGAAGCTAGATTTCGCGATTCTACTAACATGTCGACAAATGTAAATAATTGGCATTCTATCTGCTCCGGCTTCTATATCTTCGTGTGGGCTGCTAACTTAAATGAAAGATACTCAGAAGCAATCGACATCCTTTACAGCACCACAATATTTGATTTTGGTACTCGCCAGCTCCTGTGCGATTTCCCATCTCTAGTCCTACCACAGCGCTTTGCACGCATTAGCGCCATTGAGATGATATGGGAATTTATCGATCTCGGTTTATCGCCCATCAACACCAAACGGACGCAACTGTATCGGGACATGTGGGCCATGCTTGCCGCTATGCCTAACCTCCGGCACCTCAAGATCGCGGTCGCATCTCACGAATGTCCTGATCCCGCACCGCCTGACTTGAAGGAAGTGTGGCTAGGGCCCCCAAAGCAGCTAGGAAAATTGGATGTTTTTGTGGTGTTGGTTCCTGATTCGTACGCGAGAAGTTTCGATTTCAGCGTCGATGAGGGGTCGAATTTTACGCTGGATTCATTCCCGGATATAGTTACAATGCATTGTATGTGAATCTCGGCCAACACGTGATCACCATCTTGATGTGGGAGTAAATATGGATTATCAAAGGACGAATGGTTTGTTTTGTATAGGAGAAGCCTGGGATTGCAATACATTCCGGGATTATATAAGTAATGATTGGAGTTTATCATGAAAATCGTCTCACTACAGTCTCAAAAAGCCTATATCGCATATCATTATCATTGAGATGTTATAAAAATGAAAAATTATGAACTACATTTATCAAGCCATCTCTAATTCATAGTCTTTGGAGTCGCTAAGTTTTTGCCGCTGAGGATGACGGTTCACTACTCTGTGGTTAGGGGGAGATAGTAGGGGGAAGAGACTTATTATGGTCAAACAAGCCAAATTACTAGTACGCAGAGATTGATGTGGCTCTGAATGAAGAGATGGTAGCATCAAATTATCGCACCAAAGAATTACTTCGAATTGGGCCCATTGTAGAAGGTCAATAAATGTTTTCACTAATCCTTTTATATCTCTATCTAAAGGCTAGTAAGTATAATACCAATTTTCAAGGCCATTAATCCTCCTTGTTCCAGCACGAGCCTGTTTATTGCAATGACGGAACCAGAGCATCAAAACTGCTATGATTGTGATACTAGCCAATGACAGGCCAAGCGTAGTATAAACACCAGTCTAGTAAATGAAGTCAGCTCTATTATTTAATATTTGTGCGACATGGATGTTACACAACTTACTTTATAGCCAGGAGACTCTTGGGAGCGGAATGCAACAGATGCGATGATACCACCTAGTCCGCCACCCATCATGCAAGTACCAGCCGCAACAGCTCGTTTACTATGGGAGGTGATATTGTTTGCTTGATAGGTGATAACTCCAGGGACAGTGCTATAATGTTAGTTAAGTCTCAGTCAGTTGGGCGGGAAAACTTATCAGTATTGAAGAAAGCCAATGCCTAGATATGCCCCAAAGAGCCGAGCACCCGTACTTTCTGCAAAGGCTGTGATGAGCATACCCGTGAACGTCATAGCCTGGTGAAAGGCAATAACAGGACCACGGATTTGAAACCTATCAGCAAGCCAAGACGAACTATAGGTTAGGATAGCTGCGAGAACATATGGCGGGGCACTCATGAGCTGTGACTTTGAGGTCGAATATCCAAGGCCCTCTTTGAAGATGATTGGGAGAAAGTAAGAGTATGCATAACCGGGCAGAGTCGACGACATAAGCATAAAAGAAAAGGCGTAAAGCTTGGGATCGGCAAGATGATGAATAACTAGTCGCAGAGTAATCTTGTCTTGTTCACCATCCCCACGATCATCGTTGATGCGTTCGATGGCATATTGTCGTTCCTTTAGTGTAAGGAACTTTGCTTTTTCTGGAAAGTCGGCTATTAAGAACCAGCCGATGATGCAAATAACAACAGTTATTGCTCCCTCGATGATGAAAATCCCTTGTACCTTTTTAGCTAACATTTTTTAAAGTGTGGATTTCTCTACTTACATTGCCATCCATTTAAACCGTGCTTTCCCTTTAAAAGCGTCAAGACGTATGCAAAGACAGCAGCGAACCCCGAAACTATAACCGAAAGAATCCAGAATGCGCCGAGTCTAATCACAGATTAGTAATAGTAATATAGAAGGATGTCTGTGTTACTTGCCTCTTTCCAACTTCGTACCGTTTATACCAACAAGAAATGAGGAAGGTGCAACCTAAACCGTAAGATAAGTCTCAAGTGTACTAATCCTAACCAAGTATCTAACTCACCTGGCAGAAATCCAGCTTCTGTGGCACCTAAAAGAGCACGACAAATTGCCATAGTCTCGAACGATTTCGTAAAACCCATCCCAATCAAGATACTACCAAAAGCTACGCCAAGGAAAGCTAACCAGTTGGCCGGCCCAGCTTTTGAGAGCATGAGATTCTGTTTTGATACGGTAAGCTAATAGTAAAGTATAACCGGAGTAATTACATACACTTGGAATTTCAAAGATGATATACATGACGAAGAAAACCATGATAATGATGGTATATCGGTTGCCGATGAGATTGAGATCACTATTCATGCCAGCAACGGCTGCCAGACCGAGATTCGTTCGATCCATCAGCGATATGGCATACATTGCTCCCAAAATAGGAAGGAGGCGGAAATCGATCTTGCGTCTACAAGGTCATTAGCATCTGATGGTTCCCCTGAAGATATCGGAGCAAGTGCCTACAGAATCTTCCTTTGCTCGGTTTCTGTGAAATCCGTACGCCCAACAGTAGATCCTTCCAAGTCTTCACCTTCGGATTTCATATAACTCGCAGCGGATTCTTCCTCTATCAGTATCACATCCTCGATCTTAGGCAATGGGGTTGGCTGGGTGGAGAGCATGATTGTGGAACGTAGTTGGTATCGGAATCAAATGCTGGAAAGTAGTCACAGATATACCCATAGGATGACTAGGTGGAGCTAGAATGCTAAACTGCTAACTATATATATGCTCATTCCATATGTAGGACGACATAGCGCGGGGAAATAGTTAAGTCCTGGGCTTAGGTTCATGACTTCTTGCCATTGCGCTTAACCCCGCAAAGATGGAATAGGGACCGTGCGTAATTTCTTGCCGCTGGATTTCGGTTTCTCGGTTGAAAACTAAGAAGCAAATGCGGGGGTGGCAGAAAAATGCGGGGGAAATTGCGGTCACAACCGTGTTCGGGGCGGATCACAGGAGGGTCGCAGGAGCCTCACTACATTGATCTTACCACCTTGTAAACAAAAGGAGGTATGGCTTCCAGAAAGTTAGGGTGGGCTAGCGGGGACCTAACGAACCCCGCATTGTATGGTACTGTGAAAAATGCGGGGTTTCTCGGTTAGCGATTAACGTACTGGAAAGTACCAGTGGTTCGCTGCTATTAACACTATTCTTCTGACTCCCTTCCGGTTCTGTAACTTCTACTCCACATACGTTCACTGTCCAAGTTGAGCAAAAACAACTGCCTGCACTTTCTATGCCAACTATAACCACAAACTCTTTTGGTTTGTCTATGGAGAACCCGGCAACTCAGCGCAGAAAGCACAAAGATGCTTCTCCGCGTCGGCTCCGAGCTATCAAGGCATGCATTCGATGCAACAATCGCAAAGTCCGATGCGACATGCTCAACAAACCCTTCAGGACTGCGAACAACGCCCCCTCGCGATGCACCAATTGTCGTCTAGATGACGAGCCTTGCATCGTTCGACCGGCGAAACGACGAAGAGGTGCATACCGATATGATGCAACAGTCAACCTCAGCATAGTCGATGGCGAGAAGGCATGTTTCGATATGTCTAACTCTGTGGCTATAAATCCAATCCAAGATACCATAGCGGCATCAGGCTTGTCACCTACTATGGAATATGTGCCAGAAAGAATGCCATGTCCAAAATTAAACCTACCGAGCTACTATGGCGAAACGGCACTCTCAACAATGAGAACAAATTTCCAACCAGGTGAAGCGATGTGCTCCATTGATGGTAGGTCTATGTTCCTTATTGTAGGTCTTGCTAGGCTATTTTTTAGGTTACCTTTGTCAGAGATGAATTTTGTTAGTCTTAACTGATGATGGTTAGATTTTTTACAGCAACCTGAAAATGAGATAATATGGAGTTGGTCAGAGGGAGGAGGCCGAAACCCTGGCCTTGATGGTCACCTTATATTCTCATACTTCAACTTCCTGCAATTTGACGAGTTATCTGCCGTATCTCCCGAGGATGCAAAAACACTTGAACTTAACGGCTGTTTACACATTCCAATCACCTCGACACTCGACATCATTGTGCGAGAATATTTTCTTCATGTACATCCTAGTCTACCAATTTTGGATGAAGGCAAGTTTTGGAAAGTGTATAGGAACAAGGATAGAAGGCAGAACTCTCCGCGCATATCCTTGTTTCTGTTTCAGGCTATGCTTTTCGTCAGCTGCAGCGTAAGTGACTTAGTTAACTTCTATGCCCCTCGACAACTATTTGAGGAGATATTGCTAATATAATGTATAGTATGTCACTTTAGATACCCTTCAGATGTGTGGTTATAAAACCACCCACGAAGCTCAAAAAACACTATACTCTCGAGCGAAGGTAAGTGTGGAATTTTGACTTAAATTTATAAATTTAAGTTACTAAGTGCTCTTTAGATGCTATTCGACTTTGAAGCCGAGCACGATGCATCAACCATCGCGCAAGGAAGTTTACTTCTGTCGTATTATAGTACCAATTCTGAACGACACCTTAATACATTTTGGCTCAACATTGCAATACAATCTGCAAGGGCAGATCATGCTCATTACTATGATATCGATAAGAATTTAACTACATACGACAGGCAAATGAAGAAACGACTCTGGTGGTGTTGCGTTATAAGGGATCGAATTTTGCCCCTAGGAGTACGACGACCGTTGCAAATTACGCATAACCATCTTAACTCTGCCGGCCAAGAATTGACTGAGGAAGACTTGGAGGAGGATATAGGCGAATCAGAAGTCTACGATACCGAAACACAGCAACTTCTTGCAAAGATCTTCCTCGCTCAGTGCAAGCTAGCCGTTGAACTAACTGATGTCATTACAATGGTTTATCCAGCAGACGGTGCAAATCTGGTCATCACAGCATGTGAAGACGATTTCAACAGAGTCTCAACCGAAACTAAAGGATATGAGACGAAATTGACCAATTGGTATAACACTATCAATCAGTGGATTCCCACAGTTCTTGGAAAATCACACGCGTCAATTACGTTGTATACATCCCTGCTGTATATATATTACCAGTACGTTCAGTCATCCCGCCTAGTTTAACCCATTGTTGTATCTAACCAAATGTAGCTCAGCTAGACTTGCCTTGTGCCACCACAAGATCTTTGCTCTTGAAACTTGGACGTCATTACTAGGCAGGGGCCAAGACACTTATGTGCGACAGTTAGTTCTTTTCAGGGGTGAACTTTGCTCTTCTGCAGCTGCTGTGACGTGCATAGTTCAGGATCTCCTTCAGCTCAATTTGGGTCAGTATATGCCGATTAGCGCGTACGTACATCTTTGACAACTACCTTACAACGACATGCTAAAAACATACAGTGCTGCTTACACTGCTCTGCCTCTTGTCATATCAGCGCTAGACGTGAAAATGTCGCCAAGTTCTAGCCAGTCAAGGGCGCATTATCTCGAGACGTACCGCAAATCTATAGAGCTGTACTCGAAGAGATACAATGGCATAGACACGGTTTTTTCCGTGATGGAACGGATTCTTGAAGAGGCAGAGTCAAATTCGCGAAACTTCTGCCTTCCAACATCACATTTCTCCCACCAAGATGCAAGTCCTTTGTCAGATACCTCCGACTGGTTCCAGATATTTGTAAAACACCCCAAACTTCACCTCAGAGTGGCCTTCTCGTTCGACCTCTCCTTCTCGAATGGCAAATTCCCAGAAGACATCGATTTCCCCAAACAACTACGCGCTGACCAGCTTGAGGAATACCCCCACTTGCACAAAAACTTCATGCCTACGGAGAATAACCTCACAGCAGACGCATTAGCGCCTTTATGCCTACAAATTTCCAATCCAACATTTGATGATACCATTTTAAACAGTCTCCAAATGACGGCTATATATCCGAACTTAGACTTCATGGATCTGTTCAGCGCCACCACACCAGAGCGTATCGTAGATATTTCAACAGACTTAGATGTCAGAGTCGAGGATGATTCTATTGACTTTTTCCTACCCGAGAAGAATACTGAAGAGAGCTGTGAGGGCGATTCAACATGGGAAAAGGTTATATGGGATTTATTTGATCATCCAATTCCAGGATAGCGAAATGCTTGATTTGAGCCAATTATTTCATCCGTCATCTTTTCTATCTACGTGTTATGAGCATTATGAACTTAATAATCGTAGTTTTCGTACTATGGCTTCAAACTCAGATCTGGGTATATTCCCTTGGGCACGAATGCTTACCACTGGCCACTGCTTGCTAAAACTTAACAACCTGAGAGACCTGATTAAGATGCACCATTCGTAGTTTACGGATAACCCAGTAGCACCTAGAAAGCCATGTAGGAACAAACTATGAATTGCATTCGGTAACATGTATGTAGGCCTGTTGGTCTGGATTCTCGATCAATTAGTTTCTCCTTTGATTGATATGTCTGTTTTTAAGGCTCGCTATTAACATCCTGGCTGGTCTACTTCAACTTATCGCCCCATCAACCCATTCATCCGCCTCCCATCAATGCCGTAGCCTCGTACCATGGCGTTTTCGAATCCTCCCAATGAGTAGTCTGTAGCCGGGCATGCTCATAAAGGTTGTGCGTTGCTATTGGTCGGAATGGCACTGGTGATCAAACATATATCGAATGCTCAGATGCGGTATTGGTAATGACTAGTTAAGTGGCTTGGAACATAAACAGACCTGTCTCAACATCAACAAACCTCGGCTTGGGTGAACATCGTCTGCAGCGACCAGTGCAAATACGAACCCACAGTGGTAAGCGCCATATCGTCCTCGGCTAAGTAGAGTATGGTACATCTATCATGTATCATTTTTTGGCCGAGAAGACACAATTTTCAGCCGAATGCCCCATCATTTGTTAAATTTAAGCCGTAGAACATACATGTATACCAACATGTACTAGTACGTATTTTGCACAAATAGATATCTCGGCCTAACGGTTGAGAATCTATCGTGCCGTGATACCCCATTCTATTTCTCCTACATATGAAGAGTCTAGAGTTACAATGAGATACGTAAAAGCTCCTCTGGATCCTTCGGAGTGTCTTCAGTTAACTTCAACAGAGTTCCACCAAGGATTTCACTTATTTTAGACGGTTTCGGGCATTAAGTCACAGGTCATTTAATTTGGTTTTCTAGTTCATACTTTTGATTCACAATGATTATCAAGTCGTCGTACGTCGCAACCATCCCAGAGACAGACGTTCTGTCGTTTTTATTTGGTATGTTATGTTACGCATTTCTACAAGGCAGTGTTATAACCCGCTTCCCTAATAATTCTGATGTCTATAGATGATCTGGGCTCCAAACCAGATACTCCACTCTTCATAGATTCACTTTATCCAACAAAGCGTGTGACAAGCAATGAGGCAAAAACGTTAACAAGAAAGTTTGGCAAGGGCTTGCAAAAGATTGCGGGAATAAATGTGGGTGATGTTGTAATGGTCTGCGCTGGAAACTCGGTAATTTACCCATCTTGCTCCTGCTTTAGGCTCACTTGAGCCTTACGCTGACTTATAAGTAGATCTTCTTTCCTATTGCGTTTCTTGGGACTCTTTGTGCAGGTGGTATATTTACTGGCGTGAATCCAGCGTCTACAGTAGGCGGTAAGTAGAGCTATTCTTGCCAGGTTCGTATTTCAACTGATTAGATCGAATGTAGAAATTGCGTACCAAATGCGACTCTCAGAAGCCAAGATCATCATTACAGATGCAAAGAGACTACCGTCGGTGCTAAAAGCTGCCAACGATGTCGGTCTCCCGTCAACTGCCATTTATTTATTCGATCATGGAAAAGACCCTATCGCACAGCAACATAATATGACTTTCGTAGACCTGACGAAGCACGGAGAACTTGACTGGCATGACATTTATAAGGATGATGCACCAAATAGGTTAGGAAGCTCCTCAAGAACTTACACGCTGATTTTTAACCAAACCCCTAGAACTGCCGTTTTAAACTTTAGCAGTGGGACAACTGGTATGCCAAAGGGCTGCATGGTGTCTCACCGGAACTTAGTCGCAAATTGTGTACAGGTTATGGTTGCAGATGATGCTGCAAATGCACGGAATGGGAAAGTTGACAATGCTGGGGAAGTTCATTGTGCATATGTTCCGCTCTACCACGCAAGTAAGTCGAAACTTTCTCTTTTTAAATTTTCTCATATTGAGGCATATTTAATCCCTTTTTCTGACCAATTATAGTGGGGCTAGTGTCCTTCTGCATTGTAAATGTTAAGAGGCGTTGCAGCACCATAGTCATATCAGAATTTTCCTTGAAAGCATTGCTCGACGTTATCGGCTGCTTTCGAGTTACGTATCTACTTCTGGTACCGCCAGTCGCAGTTCAGCTTATCAAAAGTACCGAATTGTCCAACTCGGATCTCTCTAGTATCAAGTTGGTCTTGTGTGGTGCTGCACCTCTTGGTAAAGAAACCTCGGAACAGTTAGAGACTATTTTTTACCCGAATATCGTTCGTGCGCGTCAAGGTTGGGGAATGAGCGAGGCAACGTGCACAGTAACTCTGTTTGCGCGGGATGAGTACGATCCTACATGCGCAGGTGTTGGATACCTTGCTGCTAATATGGAAGCTAAAATTGTTGGAGACGACGGTAAGGAGCTAGGATACGGAGAAAAAGGTGAAGCACTTCTTCGAGGCCCGAACATTTTTCAAGGTTATTGGAAGAATGATGCTGCTTCAAAGGAGGCATGGACCGAGGATGGCTGGCTCAAGACCGGTGATTATGTTGTCGTTCAGAAAAATGGGATGTTCGCTGTGGTGGATCGCAAAAAGGTCTTTGCTCGTTCTCTATTTCTCTATGCACCACTCTTCACGTCGCTAACTTTTTGGCAGGAATTAATCAAGGTCAAAGGTTACCAAGTTGCCCCCTCGGAGCTCGAATCACAATTGCTTGAAAGCGATGATGTTAAAGACTGTGCCGTGATACGGGTTATTCGGTAAGCTCAACCATTAATCCGTACACTGTGACCTGGGAGCTTTCTCTAACAGTTGATAATTTAGGGAGGGTCGAGAATATCCTCAGGGACACATCGTCCCATCCAGAGGAGGAGTGACGGCGCAAACAATTATGGATTTCATGGCAAAGAAGCTCTCGCCACACAAGCAGCTGGCGGGAGGTATTGTTTTCACTAGTGCGATTCCCAAATCCCCGTCAGGAAAGATCCTGAGGCGACTCATAAAAGATCCATTTGAAAAATCCGCAATTAGACAGCATAAACTTTAGATTTGTGACGCAGCTACACCGGTGTGTATATACTGTTGGAATAGTGCCCTGAGCCTAGGAACCTCCATAGGATTTAACGGGCATCGTACAAATAGAGGGCTTACCCCAACTGTAGAATAGACAGTCGAATTGATCTGTTAACCCTGGACATCTATCTCATACCAACAAAGCAGAGTTGATGAGAAGTACAGAGATACATTGAGTACATAACTGGGCTACCTGTGGGACGGGACGTGTTTCCAGAGATGTGCTAACTTAGTTTGGTATAGCTTTAATTTCCCCGCTCAGTGGCCCCACTAGCTTCCCCACACTCTCACCCTCGGTGCTCCGCTAGCCGTCGGAATACGTATCTCCCTGTCATCTGCTTCCAGAACTCCATCTTTAGCATTGACTCGCCACCGACATTGTAACAACAATGTCTCTACTTTAACCCACCCAATTTGCACTTTTAACAGTCCCTTCCCTCCACAGCGGACCGCGTTGGACAAGCTTCTCTGATCGCATCAACTAGCATCAACTGTGCAAGACTCCGAAGGAGAACGGGACAAGGATGGACCCCGAACAACCACGCGCTTCTATATCTAGCATGGGTGTAGGGTTTACGCGCGATATAGAATCCCCACTCTCTACACGAAAGCGAGCTTCTAAGGCCTGTCTTGCTTGTCGCGCACGCAAAATACGTTGCGATGTAGCCTCGCACAGCACACCATGTACGAATTGTCGCATAAGTCGTGGAGAGTGTATTGTGCGTGGAAGGCCGGCTAAGTAGTGAGTTAATGCGCTATTGTTCTCAGATGCGTGGTGTTCCCCAGGCGAAAAGGAGATACGTTAAGCTAATGTTTGGAACATTGAATTAAGTCGCACTTCGAAAGGAAACAAACAGAATACATCTACGGATATTCCACCAGTTCGATCGCAGGTTCCCCCATCATCTCCACCAAGAAACCTATCGGCATCGGCTGGGTTGGAATTACAACGGAACAGTTATACTCTAATTTCAGACGACGGGTTGGACCACAATGTATTATGTCAAAGGCGCCCATCAAGTATAGGTGGGCATATTGGCCAATATGCGAATTGGCGACATCTTGACCAAGTCAACCCTCATAGCCTCACCCCAGTGACAGAGAGACCGATTGAAAATAATCCCGTAGAACGGGACGAAACCTCGCATGAGAACCCATGGAAAGAACGTCAAAGAACTAACGCGATAGCCTCTCTCATTGGTACGTTAAACGTTACTACTAGACTATGGAAGCTAATACTAATGGCGATATCATGACTCAGGTTCCGACGATGACATCTCACGGGAGAACGCCAGTCATACCAATTCCCATGCCGATTTAGGAGCTGATGTCTCAAGAATTAGCGGGTCGCAAACACGATTGAATTCCAACCCGTCATACTCAGAGTACCACTTTATAGAGTTCGACGACTTCTCAGAACTATCTGTTGAAGACATCAGGTTTTTAAAGGCTCAGGGGTGCTTCCAAATTCCAGCCATGCCAGCCTTAGATCGTTTTGTACAGCAGTATTTTCTTCATGTCCACCCGCTCCTTCCTATGATAGATGAAGCTAATTTCTGGAATGTCTTTAATAACAACTCTGATGGCCATGGCCAACCATTCAAAATATCAATTTTTACTTTCCAGGCGATGCTGTTTTCATGTTGCAGTGTAAGAAACCTACATATAAGAGTTTGTCTGGCGCTAATACCATCCTGTAGTTTGTTCCTCTGGATACTCTCCATGACGTAGGGTTTCGGAATGTACGCCACGCTCGGGCAACCTTGTATCGGCGTGCAAAAGTGAGTACCTCCCAAGCCTGCATGTTTAAGCAAGGACAGCACTGATATATTTACAGGCCCTTTTTGATTTTGACGGCAAGAGGGATCTTATATCCACCTCCCAAGGCGCTCTACTTCTGTCCCAGGCGCCAGATAACCACAATCGAAGGATCAATACGTTTTGGCTAGGAGTAGCTATTCAGTTTGCAAAAGATGCAAACGCACCTCAGTACGACCTGGATCAGGCCATCACAGAAAAGCAGAGAAATGTTAAAAAGCGACTGTGGTGGTGCTGCATCCTTCGTGACAGAATACTCCCACTTGGGGTTCGTCGTCCGTTATTTATTACCAATGCTCATTTCGATTTTGGCAACAGCCCATTAACCGCCAATGACCTCGACGAGGAAATTAGTTGCTCAAATGTGTACGATTCCGAAACAAAGCGTTCGCTTGCAGAATTGCTTGAGGTTCTTTGCAATCTCGCGGTATGCTTGACTGATATTATCATGATATTGTACCCCATTAATGGAAACCCAACAACTTCATTGAATGAATTGGGACTCACACGTCTACGCGTCCACATAGAACGGGGAAAAGCGGATCTTTCTCAGTGGTTTGATAATGCCTCGGTACATTTTCCAACGCCAGCTGGCTTAGGAGACACGCATGGGTCAGTGATTCTACACACAAATGTCGTGTATATTTACTATTAGTAAGTAAAAGTTCGGGTGTTCCTGTTGAATATTACAGAAATCTGTGAGCACTAAACGATACTACACAGTTCTGCCAGGATGGCACTTTGCCATCACGAGATTCTGCTACTGGAGATGGATTCCAAGTCCGATACTAGCTATCCTAGGCAGCTTCACAAAACCAAAAGGGAGCTTCAAGAAGCGGTAACTTTCCTAGCGGATATCACAAAGGAGCTACTTCAACTTAAGCTAGTCAGATATCTACCTGTCTCTGTGTGAGTCTCCTAATATTCCCAAGAATATGGAAATGATATTATCTAACAAACCTCCGCTCTAAGTGTTCCAGCTGCATCACTACTACTGGTTTTACATATGCTCGATGTCAAGCTATCATCAACCAAGTCCCAACGCTCTATGAGGCAGCGCCGTCTACAGGTTTTTTTAGAGGTTATGAATGTATTGCAGTCTATATATGACAGCACAGATCGAGTTTCTGACGCTATTGAACAACTTATTGGATATTTTGGACCTGAAGATTTGTTGGAGAATACTAGAGCCCCAACACTTGCTGGGAGTTGGGAGACGCAATACTCCAGCCCAGCAACGTTCTCTTCAAACTCTGCCTCGGCTGAAACGTCTTCATCAACGATCAATGATTGGAGCGATATCCTACTTCGGCGGCGAAGTTGTTATCTTCGAATAGTGATGACACTCGACATAACATTTTCCAAGGGAGAATTTCCAAAGGAAACCGACTTCCCCGACCCTCTCCAAACTAGCCAATTGGCAGCATATCTTCCGTTGTATAGGGCGTAATGTTACTACGGGAGATAGAGTTTTGAGATATATCCGGTGCGTGTTTGAACAGCTGCTCTGGCTCAAGTAATTACGCATATACTTCGTCGGCTGAATTTGGCTATCCACCGTGAGTAGCTTCTAGTATCACCTCAGATCTTCAGTCAGGAGGTAACGGAGTAGACTTAGTGAGTGGTATTTATAGTCTAGACATATTCTAAATCTACAATAAAGCCTTAGTTGGGCTTTCATCACGCACCCCGTATTGATCCATGAGGTTTGACGTGATCGATTTCTGATCCTGTATCTTTCGTTGGTACGACAGTCCCTTTTTCGCCTCATTTTTCCCCAGCTGTTGCGAATGGACCTCGTCTGGACCATCTACGATTCTCAGTGTCCGCGCTTGCGCCCACATTGCCGCTAATGGCGTGTCCTGCGACACACCAGACGCGCCAAGACTTTGGATTGCTTTGTCAAGTGTCTCGAGGGCGACTCTCGGTGCTAAGATCTTTGCCTGAGAAATCTCTTTAGTTGCAGCTTTCGCATCGCCACCGTCAATTTTAACGGCAGCATTAAGGACTATAAGACGGGCAGCATCAATATTCAAACGAGCCTCAGCAATCCATTGCAGGACGACGCCATGCTCGTTGAGCTTCTTGCCGAATGCCAACTTCCCTTCATCACTTGCGCGTGCAATCATGTATTCGAGGGACCTTTCAGCCTAGTAGTTAGATTGTCAGCTGCTGTATATTGGGAACATAAAATGCGTACAAGACAGTAAGTCTACGTAAAATATTGTTTGGAAGAATGGGTGACATAAACCCCAACCACTTACAACGCCAATAGCTCGCATGGCGTGGTGGATTCTGCCAGGGCCAAGACGGCCCTGAATGATCTCAAACCCACGTCCCTCACCGACAATCATATTTGATGCTGGCACTCGAACATTCTCAAAAACAAAGTGACCGTGACCATGAGGGGCATCGTCATAGCCGAATACAGACATCATCCGCTTCAGTTTGATACCGGGGGCGTTAGCCGGGACCAAAATAACTGACTGTTGCTTATATGGATCTGGGTTATTAGGGGAAGACTTTCCCATGACGAGATAAACCGCCGTTTTAGTGTGGCCAGCGCCACTGCTCCACCATTTCTGGGCGAACGTTAGATGCACGTTCTGAGGGTGGGTGGAGGCTAACATACAGATCCATTCAGCACCCAGTAATCTCCGTCCCTCGTCATTGTGAGCTGAATATTTCTGGCATCAGATGAGGCAGTATCCGGCTCTGTCATTAAAAAAGCTGACCGAATGTCTCCTGTCAATAACGGAGCAAGCCATTTCCTCTTTTGAGCTTCAGTGCCGTACTTCGCGAGAACCTCCATGTTTCCAGTATCTGGTGGATTACAATTGCATGCCTGTTTCAGTCAATTTTTTGACACATACAGTGATTAACAGCAATTAACAGTAGCAAATAACTTGCTTACCTCGCTAGCGATTGTAGACTTGCCTAATTGTTCGGCCATGATTCCATACTCCAAGTTGGTATAGCCCGCGCCATTTTCATAGTGATTCTTGGGTAGGAAAATATTCCACAAGCCGAGGGCCTTAGCTTTATTTTTAAGGTCTTCAACAATGGAAGGTTGTATTTTCCAGCGGTCAACTCCTTCACCCAGTTGAGCTTCAAATACTGCATCTGCCGGTATGCCTGCAATATTCGATTAGCATTCAATAGCCCCCGTAAGATCAGACACCGTAAAGCCATACATTCTTTCTCGACAAAAATTGCAAGCTATCGACACCAGTTAATAATTTGTCATAGTTCTTGGACGAAGCAAGGGATTGGGTACTTTATCGAGTGTTTTCTTTGCTCTCTCGCTCACAAATGGGAGGACAAGAGGCGGGATTGCTGCAGACATATTGGAATTTGTTAGGCAATAAAAGAAGAATTAAAATATAATAGTTTGGTACTTTAGCGGAAGATTACACAATTAATAGTAGCGGAGAATTATATCTGTTATATGCGAAGGAGGAGTCAAATATTTAGTGAAGCCTTTGTGGGGTTGGATGTATTATTCAACCGAGATTTATTCAAATTTCAACCGTAGCCGGGCAGTTTACCCGTACGTACCTCGCTATCACGGCTCAACTCCTACAGGATTTTAAAAAATTGCGTCTTTAGTAAGCTAGGGCGCTGTGAAGGTTGAAAAGCGACCTATTTTTATAGGCTCAAAAATTAGAAAATAATTATCTCATCGAATTCGATTTAAATCATCCTCTGATCGTAGATGTAGAATGGTACATTTGGTGTCATGCCAGTTTTCTACAATAACTGCACAGTCACATGGACTTAGTAATATAAAAGGCGCATGTGTTGTTACAAGGGCAAATAATTAATCCCATGTTGCTTCAAGTCGTGCCTCTTTGCTTTCTATTTACACTGTACTGAGCTTTCTTCTCCTCAAAACCATTACCCCTGATTAGTGCAGGTAGTGCCTCAGTGACCATCAGAACTACTGAATTTAACGCTCCATATAGACCCAGCTTAATGTCGAACTCTATTTCAGGCTCGCCTTCTAACTTTAGAAATGTCTGGTCGCCAAAGCCAACGAGACTTGTCTTGGCCCATTTTCTAACAGGAAACGCCCATTTTCTAACAGGAAACGTATAATTTAGCTGATACGCAGTGCTACTTGAGGCTATTATAATATTTTTTGAACATATTGGTACCGAACAACTACTGACTATCTCGGCCGGTAAAAATGGAACGAAAAACGTGGCAGATTTAAGGCTTCCCGGGCCTTCAGGTGCCATGGAAGGATGTCGTCTGATACTCCTCAATATTGAACAAGGGGCCACAAAGATTGTTTCTTGGCATAATAAGTGCTATGCCGTATACAGAGTCAAGGGCATCAGCCGAAGTACCGAAATACCGAAATATCGAGCCATATTCATATTTACATGCCCAGTGTAATGGAGATTTTACATGCCTGTTTTTCGGCGAAAAGAATTAAATCGTTTGACATTTACACCTGCTAGATCACTCCTGTGTAATCCATACAAAAATGTCTACTGGCAAGTACGGCGACATAGTCGTTGAGGTGACTGGCAAGATTGGAATTATCAAGGTTTAACTATCCAGTTCCCTTATTACATGAAATCTCACTAAACATCTACAGCTGAACCGGCCTAAGTCCCTAAACTCCTTTGGCGGCAAGCTGGTAGAAGAAATAATTGCGGCATTTCGGGAACTGGATGAACATCCTGACACTGTGTTTACGGTCCTGACCGGAGAAGGGCGATTTTTCAGTGCGGGAGCTGATATTAGAGGTATGCACTTGCATAAATAACGAAAGCTATGCCCTAACAATATATAAGTAGCCACAGAGCTGTCCTCAAACAAGCAGTATTCAAACATAGCTGAGAAAAAGCTCTCCTTCCTAGGCGGATGCGTAGGCGCGTTAGAATTACTACGATCGGTCATCGATCACAAGAAAGTCTTCGTCTTGGGTCTCAATGGCCCCGCTGTTGGTGGTGGTGCTGCCTGGTTCGCTGGAGTAGCAGATATTGTGCTGGCTTCCACGTCAACATACATGCAAGTACCTTTCAGTGCTTTAGGGCTTGTACCTGAATATGGCTCTGCGTTGTCTTTTGCTCAAAGTATGGGTGTACACCGTGCAAACGATTTCCTGATGTTTGGTCGCAAATTGACTATTACCGAATTGGAGCAATGGGGGTTAGTTAATCGGGTTTTCCCTGTAGAGGGATACCAAGGTTCTTTAAAAAGGTTTTTAGAGGGCCAGTTAGAAGTCAATGATGGCAAAAGTATGATGGAGATGAAGAGGTTGCAGAATGCGCATTTGAGGGACACGAGGATATTGGCGGTATATAATGCAATGGATGCATTGGCAGAGAGATGCGTTGCTGATGCACCGCAGAAGAGGTTTGCAGAAAAGAAGGAACTTTTAGAAGGTAAGATTGCCTAATAATGTTCCAGTATACTCAATCTCATTTATCTTAATTAATGTTATAAGCAGCAAAATCTAAAAGTCGAGGCTCTAAGATATAAATCAAGGCTTTAATACGTTATCGGGCATGAATTGGAAGTATTCTTGTTTGTAAATGGAGTTTTATTGATGAAGTGTTTTGGTCCCGCAAACTACGGGGATGGCGTGGAGGTCTCAGATAGAAGGAGAGAAACTTCAACGAGTAAATGCCAATTTAGAAAAGTGGCTGATATGTTGACAGGCCCGGAAGGCGGACTATCAATGTTAAGAGAATGGAACGGCCTGAAAGTACTCTTAGTACGACAAGTCTTTATTTTTCACTTGGTGAAATATCTTTATAGGCTTATACGAGGAGTGTTGTCCTCAACTTGGGAGCTCCATCTGCCACATCTGTATTGCTTTTTCGCGCACCTAAGACAGAATGCAAATTATGTCGAGGTTGCGAAACATCACTCAACTTCTATTTATCAGACCTCACTGTTAAGGTATATGCATCTTCGGAGGGAATAGTTTCAGTCATTCCCCGCATTACCTAGCTTGTGCCACTGGCAGTTCGTAACTGTTAGCTGCAAATAGTTCTTTTAGGATAGAACTACGCAACCCCACACACAGCATTATCCGAAGATTGGTAGGATATCCTGCACTTTTTTCGCGGCAATGGTATTCTAATTTATTAGCATGAACAATAGTTGCATCACCTCTGACTCCGCAAATGGCACAAGCAGAACGGAAATACCGCCTTATATTGTTTCCTTCTCACGGAGCCAAGCAAGTTGATTCGAAAAACTAATTGCTAGTTCTACTGATACTATGCACACGAGAAACTATCCGCGTTGTTTATATCACCTTTCCCATCATATGTCAAAAGAAGCGGGTATCTGCAGAGATTGCGTGTCAACGTGGTCTCGTTGCTGTCCACGCCTGTAGCGCCCAAAGTAACTGGCGCTTTTCCAGATTCTACCCACTCAACCAGGGCACGAAGCGGGTCGAGAGGTGCAGGACCAATACCGCCGCCACAATGCGCCACTCCAGGAGCAAGAAATAGCCGGTAAAACTCGTCAACTTTCTTTCGCCCTCCCATTCTCTGTTCAAGTCGTTCACGATACCGTACTGTTCCCTCATGCGTGATGAGCGGGTCTGCCAACCCGTGCCAAGTGAGTAACTTTCCTCCTCTTTTGTAGAATACAGTGAGATCAGGCTCATCCGTTCCCAGAATGCCGCTGTATTTCGCAATGGACGCCGAGAATGCATTATCAAACTCTTTAAAAGTCATGTGAGCTGTGTCGTAGTCTGGATCTTGCATCACAAAATACCTGATCCAAGCTTCAGCAGAGCTGAAAGGAACAGGGATGGTCGTTCCGTTGGTTGTACTGGTGTTGGCAAGCCCATTGAAGGATGCACCAGGTGGAATACCATACCACTGCTTATTTCCTGAAAGAGAGGTGGCACCCTGTAAGATCTTGGAAACTGTATGTGCATGCTCCTGGGTGATTGTCAAGTTCCCGCTGTCGCAAGTAATGATATGGCCAATCAGTCCCTGGGTATCGAGATTGCATTTTTTGGTATTGGAAATAAGTCCATCCTTGACTCCATCAAGAGGATCGCAGGTCAAGATAATGTTGGCCTGATATGCCTCGAAAACGCACTTTGGTGGCGCAACCCAATTTGCCATCACTACCGAGGGCCAAAAATCCGCTACTGATAACTGTGGCGTGTTAAGTGCAGGTGCAGATGCTAAAATTCCATCGAAATCGCCTGGGTATTTCTGAGCCGCAAAATAGCCTTGCCTCCCACCCGTCGAGCATCCATTCCAATAAGAGTACTTCGGACTAGTGCCATAGAAAGCTTTAGTGACGGCCTTCCCTACAATAGCCAGGTCATGTTGAGAGCGGTACGCAAAGTTCTTCACTAGCTCGGCTCTCGGTGTTCCATCACTCCCCGGAACCCAGAGACCCGAGTTTGCATCGATGGTCCCGCCAAGGGTCAAGCCCCCATCTGTTCCTGCCGTAGCGTAACCTGCAGCAACTGCAGGCGCAAGTTCTGGTTCGAACAGGCCCGCAGCCAATCCCCCCGCCTGTGGCTTGAAAACGGCCATTCCAGCCCTTAAAAGGCAGCCAGACAGTGACGAGAACAGAGTCGTTTGCCCTACGGTGATCAAGAATGATAGTGACATTGCAGAAATCAACTCCAGAGACGGGCGTGTTTGACGATGGAATGGCAGGATATGAGTAATTGTAGACAGGGCTGCTATTTATCGAGATGATAGAAATGTCTGGCAGAGACCGAATTATCAAGTTTGAACATCTCTGGGCGGGAGAAGGTCTCGAACTGCCTGTTGAAGATGCAGATCCAGATGTAGCAGCGATAAGTAAAACCGCCAGGCTGTAAGCTAATTTCATTGTGAATAACATAAAGTAAAATATGGCTCTATCATTCAATTCAGAGCCGTGGTAAAAACTTATGTTTTATAGTCAGGCCCACGCTGTCATGGTGATTAGATGTCGCTCTAAGGGCCCACTTTCCCTGACCGTAAAATGCGGAGGTTATCCAATTCCAGGGCGATCGAGCTCTAAGTTGGACAGATCCACTCTGAAAGTCACTACTGTCAAATACCCCGCTTCCTTAATTCATTCTAGGGGATGATTTGCAACGTACCTTTCCCAGTACCCGACAGATTCGGCCGAGCAACGGATTTGGCCGAGCTACGGATTCAGCCGGGTCACAGATTCGACCGAACAGTCATATCTCAATGTCCATTTTGCTATCAATGCACAGCCACGGTTACGGCGGCAATAAACCCCCTCTTGCAATAGGGCAGTCTAGAATAGGCCGTTAAGGAAAGCCGTAGCTATGTTAGTTTCGCATTACATTATAGCCCCATCTTTCATAATGACTTCTCCCCTGCTCACGTTTTCGGCCCCACAAATCGAGCGCCTACCCTTCTTTCTAGCCCCGCCGCCGTTTGCGCTCCTCTTGTGGGTAGTCGGAAGCCCCTCTTTATTTCCGTGGATTCTCCCTCCAACCCCGAAGAGGAGATCAGCAAGCTCGCTTTGGCTCCCCTATCTGTTTATAATTCGATTTGAACTCATGCGTCCTAGATCCCACTGCGATGGTAGAGCCGTTTTCGGCACCTGGCAGTACAGTTTCCGCTTTTGTATTAAGAGATATAACAGCGCTCGTCGTAAAATCAGAACTAGCAACAGCCTACTTCACACTGATCATGCCATATGGGCTTAAAAGCGTGTACTAGCAGACGCCAAATCCCAGCCTAGTAGCCTAGTATTAGGACAATGCAAAATTTCCTTCATCCAGGTTCTAGCATGGACAAACCACTAATATTGATATGCATCCAGTCAGCTACAGCACTAAGAGTGTAACGGTTGAAACTTGTCATCTCGCCCGAATTGATTGATCCGTCTAGAAGCATACTATCCTAATGCTCCCATATCGTTGTTGCGCCCACCCTTACTTGATATAGCCAACTTGGTACTTTGTGATGGAACAGAAATTTAGATAAGCTTCATGGACGCCGTGTTCTGTGATGTACAACGGAGCTGTTTGGATGGATACGCTTAACGAAAGGGTCAGGCCGAAGATCACAGGCTGCTTTGGAGAAGAGATGTCTCATTGTTGGCTAGGAGTAATTAAGGAACAAATCTATTCTTGTCAGTTCAAAAGTCCCTAGTTTCAACGATTGTAAGTTCTGACCAGCTCGACCCTTCGCCATAATGGCCAAAGACACGCACTCGGACCCTGGCAGCCAACTATAGGGATGCCGTTGCCGTCGGTTTTATGATCATAGTATTCGAAGCACTGCCAGTTGTACCAGTTGTACCACTGGTTACAGAGCTACCTGGCATCTCAATACAGATATAGTAGTTTGGTGTCAGACCGGAGCAATCACTACTAAGTGCCGGCTATATGGGAGTCAGTATTTCTGTCTTTGAAAATTAATTTGAATCTTTTGAAGTCCACTTGCGTTGTAACTTTCCAGCTGAGCAACTGTGATATTGTTTTTGGTTGCAATGGCTTCGCAGGTATCCAAACTTTTACCGAGTTTTAGTAAAGGTTCTAACTGTGTAAAATAGGAAAGTGCATGGAGATGGGAAATGCTTACCTGCCAACAAACCAATAATCTGCGCAAGCTTCTGGAATTCCAGACTGTTCCGGTTGTGGGCCAACTCCATTTGTAGGCAGTGGTGTAGAGCTGTAACTGGTAGTCCTTGTTGTTGGCGTTGACGGAATAGCAACGCAATAATAGTTTCCTATTTTCAAACCCAAGCAGTCTGATTTGACAGCTGGATTCCACTTCAGGAACTCTTCGTCGCTAAATGTGCCAAACATTTTTACAATCAGGTCGCAATCCTCTCCGTTATCTGCCCGATACCATGAAACACAGTCGGGTGTGATTCCTGTCTGTGTGGCTGCTGGTGCAGCTGTCGCCACAGATGGCAGCGGAAGTGTGCCATTCATAACACAGTAATAATCTCCTGGGATTAACCCGGAGCAATCCGATCCAAGTGCAGGCTACCCTGTTAGTTGGCATAGATATTACAATGGTTGAGACTTACATTGTACTCTTTAAGCTCATCCAATGACACATAGCCCTCTTCCTTTATAATCGACTCACAAGTATCATTAGTGGTAGCTTGATAGAAAGCCATGCAACTAGGTGGGATGCCGCTCTGAGTTGGTGAAGGAACAAATGTGCTATTGGGTGTTGGGTGAATAGTTGAAGTATATGGTGGATACCATTGCGAAGTTGCAGTAGTGTTGTGTGTAGCACTTGTTTGAGATTGGATTCCTGTGTATGATCAGCTATTTTCTTGGATGGCTCCAAGTATGCAGAATCTTACCAACGCAAACGTAGTAGTTAGCAAAAAGATTTGTGCATTTGGCACCAAGGGCCGGGTTCCATGACTTGCTTTGTGGCCATGTTAGCTTCTGTTGAAATATGTGCTACAACCAGCAGATTGATGATTACATACAAGTCGTCCAGTGACATTGAGGTCGAATATCTTGCTTGTATACTAGCGCAAGTGTCGCCAGGATACACCAACTTCCATTTATTGCCTACACTAGTTAGCTTTGTCTATATTACCCATAAGGATCTCTCACAATATGGCACTTGCCCAGCCTGAATTTGGGTTGGCGGCCAGGATGTGGCTGTCGATCTTGTGACCTGTACATAGGAGCTCGATGGTTGCGGAATTATGGAGTAGCTTGAAGAAATAGTAGTAGAGCTATGAGATTTGGTAGACGTCGAGGTAGGGCAAGCGCCTGTTGATGTCCCTACGCAATAGCTGTTTCCAAGCCAGAAATTGGTCGCGCAGTCAGACGATACGGCCGGCTTTTACAAGTTAGCAGCGAGTTGAGGATGGATTTGTAGCACCAACTTACGTTCATTTTCAGGAAGTCCGCGAGTTTTATCCCAAATACAGTCGCGATTGTCCCGCAGTCATCGCCCTCAACTACATCATACCACTTGTTGCAATTACAGATGGTCCCAGTTTGCGTAGGCTTATCCGGTGTCGTGTGAACAGTAGTGTGAGGAGCATCGCTCTTAGTGCTCTTGGTGCTGCTAACACCTACGGTGCCAGTGCCAACACAGTATGCTTCTCCAAGCCAAAAATTTGTGGCGCAGTCCGTAGAAACTGCAGGCTGCAGAGTTATCAGTACAAGATTCGTAATGTCCAACACTCAAAACCTACATTCCAAGCAAGAAATTGGCTTTTCGTTATTTTGAAAGCAGCTGCTACAGTCTCGCAATCGTCGCCCTCAACTACATCGTAGAACTTGTTGCAGTTTGCGGCGATTCCCGTCATTGTTGGCTTATCTGGAGTTGTGTGGTATGTTGTATGTGGCGCGTCTGCTCTTCGGGCCACCTCATCGGCGTTCAAGTCGACGATACCAGCCTGAACAATCGACGCCGCCAGGGCGGCTGTAACAAAAAGCAACCGCATTATTGTCATAGAAAGCTCCTTTGCGGATCAGAAGTAGAAATGTTGTTTCGGTTGATGGATAGTTCCGACGATTTGGCGGCATAAGATAATGGGCAGCTCTCTCATACACGAAAGCAACGGGACGTCCATGAAACCTTCAGCAAACTGATGGTAACATGGCCTAGGGCTTGGAGCCGAGGAAGGGAATACGGAAAGAGGCCAGGGCAACAGCAACGGAGATAAGATGAACCCTTGGACCGGAGGAGTTCAGCCCAGCCTGCAGAGCTTACATGACATCACATTCACAAGATAGACCCCAACTTTTTAGTCGGGGTGAGCAGTTTAGTTCCACAAGACCCCTCCAATCAAATCCCCATGCAATTAAGAACGCCTTACGAGCAAGAACCCTTGACAAAAAAAACCCTCTTTTGAACGTAGGATCGTAAGCCTTCACTGCACTGCTCGTAATCGGTAGATCACCAAGTTGCCGTTAGTTGCCGTTATGGCCCCCGTAGTATTCATTATCAATTAACCTTGCGCTGTTAACCTTGTTAACGCCATTTGATCGGCGGCCCCACATCATACCCCTGGACCCCAAGACCGAGACCCTGTCTGATCGGCAATGCACTGTCAGATTTATGGGGACGCTAAACAATCCTAGTTCACATGACTAACCCTGTCGCATGGGAAAGACTAAAAACCACCATATTGAGTGAAATGGGGCGCTTCAGCCTTGAGTTTCCCATTGGGTCAGGTGCAATGTCTGAGTAGCAAAGTGAGACGGCTGTCGAAGATCCGATGCTTAGAAGGAAGGTGATCCAAAAGATTAGCTTGCCACGTCTTACGTGAGCTCTGCTCCAATTTGGTGGTGTGTGACGCGCCGATCGATGCGGGATGCCTTTTTTGTTCAATTGTCCGAGCTCATGCATAGTTGGGATACACATACACGTAGCAATGGCATGGCCGCTTAGGTATGAGGAAGCTCAATGTCCAAGATATAGGAGTTATTGGCACCTCGGATCGGGACACGCGGTAGTAACGTTACATGTTAACATTGTATATTGTTCATCATTACGTTGTAGACTAGATAGCGTCTAAATTCAAGTTCCTAAATCCGTATTGTTATCCGAATTCGGATCAAAAAGATCCGGATCAAACGTCGGAACTTTGGGACGGTTAAGATCCGCTCCAAGTTCCTCTATCGTAGTTCCATCGTCCAAATCTATAGCCCACGCCATTGTCCTAAAAGCCGTTATTAGCTGGAGATACAACTTCATCTGGGAAAATAAAATTCTCACCCTCCAAGGCAATGACTGTTGGCGTATTGGATTCTGATGAGTAATTAGCTTTGCCGAGTCAAAAAGATGTATACTTTACGAGACTTACTTCGTCTTCATGGTTTCACCATCATCATAGGAAACCCATTGGTCGTCATCCCAAGTGATGATCTTAACAGCTGCAGCTGAGTCAAGCGTGACCGTTGCGCCATCAGCCACTACCTGTCTGATCTCAGTAGCTGAAAGAATTCCTTTCGTGTTGGTGCATGGCCCTGCTTTTCCACCCTCCTTGAACGGGCAGCCAGCCGAAAGACAGGATGAGCTTTTCATTGTGAAACCTTTTTCATGTTAGCATAAACAGTGGTCGATGTTACTGTTGTAAACTTACTACGGCCATAGAATCCAAGTCCAAGAACCACTCGGAGAGTTGTCAGCACTGCCATAAATATTCAGGGATCATGAAGAAAGTTACCTCTTGCGGGATCAATATGGTTCCTCCAGAGTAGTTGCATGGCGAGATCAATTTCTGTTAGATTTGTATGCGCCTGCGCAATAGCTCCAATCGAATTGTCCGCAGAGTCCCAAGTTCCGTGGATATCGTAAGTCATGATGTTAAAAAAGTCGATAATAGGATCGATTTCGACAATATCGAAGCCGCGCATATACCAGTATGAAGATGGCTAAATAAGTTCAGAATATACTTTATGGCCTGCTATGGGGTTACTTTGGTTTACTTACAATCGTAATCGATAGCCCAGGACGTTCTGGCATGCCACTCTGATCCAATGCGTGCCGGAGGTTCTGGAGAAATTTAGGAAAGTTCTCTTTGTCTTCGGTTTTTCCTCCTCTATCATCTGCTACCGGATATTCCCTAAAATCGACATCAGTAATTATTCTCTAGTTTTTAATTAAATCTGATAAAAACTTGCCAGTCGATGTCAACACCATCAAAATTATTGGCTCTCATGAAGGTGATTAGAGAATTGAAGAAATTTTCTTGTGCATCTTTTGATGCTGCAAGGTCCGAAAACGTAGTGCGTGATGGCCCTGGATCATTCATGGCCCATCCTCCAATCGAAATCCAGACTTTAAGCCCAGGCTGCAAAGCTTTGAGAGCTGTTACTCTTGTATAAAGTGCTGCGACATCAGCCCCCATAGCACTAAGAGTAAAGGTATCCGGATCTATTAACACGAATGCAAAATTGATATGCGTATAGTATCCCAGAGGTATTTTTTCGGGGGTCATGGCTGAATATAATAGTCAGTACCACACGTCGCTTCCGATTAATTACGAAGCTTACTTTGGCAGTTTCTTTCCAAATTCCAACCTTCATAGTATCCAATCGTGCGGGCGTCGGAGCTAGAACCGCTGCATGAAGGAGAAGTTGGGACGTTGCCCTGACAGAAATCGGGGGTAGTGCCTATGTCTATTCAGCCTTTACATACTAATATTTCACTGTTATTGCACTTACCACAGAAGCCATACTCGCTGCAGCAGACGTTGAGAGGGCATTTTTCAGCTGTAGACCACTTTGAGCCCCAGCCCGGATCACATTCAGATTTTTCGTCGCATGTTGACGTGCAGTTGCCCTGACCACAGAATGTAGGTCCTTTATATCAATCAGCGAAAACCTTCGTTAAGTCCGAATATGATAATCATACCAAGCCCACAGTTTCCCGTTCTATAGAAAAGTTAGCAGTCTAATCATGTACTCTCGATTTAGATAGACCATACCCATCGGGTTCCAGTCTACAACAACCACTCTCACATTTTGTGTCTTTCGTGCAATGATATTCCTCACAAACAATAGGGGCAGCAAAAAGTAGCCCTGCCAGGAGAAATGTGAATAACTTCATGGCTGAAGTCTTTTTCTTGCAACAAAAATAATTACAGAGAGTTGAACGAGATAGAAGGTTGGCAGAAGATGAAATGCACGGGTTCTATTGACGCCCTAAGGTTTACCCCACTATCCCCACCCAACTTTAGAGCACGCCTATTGTAATAACTCCATAGGGAGGAATAGTTCGGGTCCTAAATTCCAAAATTCCAAGCCTCGATGGCTAGTGCAGGAGGATTCGCTGAATGTGACGGATGTCACGACTTGGCAACAATCGTACTTCACATTTTCAGTGGTGGATTTTCCACCCCAGATCTGCCTTGTTCGGTCATTCCGGTATAAGTTTCTCATAATGAGACTATCTTCTCAAAATGGAAGGACGTGGCACAGTCACCAGTGTTCTTCTCATTCTATGAACCTCCAATGGCAAGGAACGTCGACCAGAAACACCCCGGCCTTGTCAAGTGAGGCCCACTTAGCGTAATCCCACGCCGAATTCTATGCGCCTTAATTGACATGTAAGCTTACGGCAGCACAGTGCAGGGGTGGTACGAAGGATTATGGCCAAGTCCACAGCCCAAGGCAGCGCAGGCAACGCGAAGGATCACGACCAAGGCAGGGAGCAAAGCTAAATCAAATGCCGACTACCGATTGATAACTATTATGGGCATTTTTTGGACATCACAGTTGATGAAATTACACATTTTGTTCTGTAAAGCAATCGGTGGTGTGTCTTCTCTCCGGTTCGTTTATGCTTTGTCAACTTTTCTTTTTATTCGCAACGACATCATTTTCGCTTTTCGCTGCCCATCTTCAAATTTAAAGAAATCATAGGTTAGTTGTGCTACTCGTTCTCGAATTTTCATGCTAATACACGTATCAAGCATTGCAGAAAGATGCAGTTGTCTGAAATCATCCATGGCTGCCTTTACGCTGCCGTGGCTTTCTCGACTGTAGTCATTGCCTGTCCTGACTACGATGAACTGCCGTTTTACAAAGCCCTCAACGAAAGCAATCTGAGTCAAGATGAGCTGACGAAGAGATGGTACACTGTGATCGCTAGCGATGGACCCAGCTTCAATCCCACTACATGGCCCGACAGCACTCTGCCATATTGCTTCGAGGACGACAATTCAAGGACTCAACTGGCACATATCATCGAAAGTGCTTGGAATGTGTGGCAAGCATCGTTAGTGATTAATAGCCAGCCTTTCATATAAATCCTAGCAACTAATGTTAACAGTGGTGTCAATTATCGTATCGACATGGGAGAGTATAATGATTGTCCTGATCCGGTCAATGGTGCAGTTCCAAGAGGTGCAAAATATATGCTCGTCAGAGCGCAAAATAACGGGAAAATGGTGACCACTGTTGGGACTCAGATATATAGTAGTGGCATGGGGGCACTTATGAGATTTGATCCTAGTCCCGCAATTGGAATGCGAGATCCTGTCGCCAACATGGTGCACGAGCTAGGGTGAGCTGCTATGCTCAAATCTGTCCATCGTGATCGTGACTGACAGACAAATAGGCACGCCTGGGGTTTCTTCCACGAGCAACAACGACCCAGCTTCTGGAAACACGGAGAATACGCAGAGGCAAAAGGGGACAAAAATCAAATCAAGTTCGTATGCGAAAATATGAGCGACTACGATATTGTTGATGGACGATTAGACGGTACCATAGATGATGCTTGTCACAGCTATGGTAAAGCTAAAGATTGGGGATTTTCGGCGTTGGAGTTTATGCCTATGCCCTTGCCATTCAGTGCTCAGCTCGATGACGGAGACTACGACTGGAAGTCTGTCATGCTTTATGCATCTCCAATTGGAGGTGCGGTGAGGAACGGTGCTCCCGCGAATGTCTATACAAGGGCTTCAGACGGAAAGGTCATTTCCTACAACAAGACTCCGAGTCAGAGGGACGTGAGTAGATTCAATGCGATGTACTCGGAAAAGGCACCATATCCGAACCCGTGTTTGATCAATCAGGGTTGCAGTCCGAAAAAGGCCGTATTCATGAATGCGAAGGCCAAGTGTAAGAATGTAGGCAAGGACTAGACGACAAGAATAGGGAGTTGGCACAATTCTATCTTCTACTCATAATAATGCTTCCATCAAAACGCCGGAAGTTTAGTGAAGTTACTAGACATATTCGTACCTGGCCCAGCAGCATGCTTAATGTGATTCCGGTGCAATCTTTGTCTCTGTTTCACAGTCTTCACACTACGAGATACGTACAAGTGGCAATACGGTAGCTGCGATCGTGTCTCCATGGAATATTATGCGTCCAAGCTCACACATACTTTCTACGTGGTGGGGCTTGCAAGGACAAGTAGAATTTAAGTCTTGATTGACCCACAAACACGCCATGTAGTTTCCATGCCGCTGTGTAGGCCTAGGATATCGACATGGGGGATACGGACGGAATGCCGGAAGGATCTGAAATTGCATTATCTCGAGTTTAGTGTTGCAACGTTGTATGCAGTATGCATTTTAGAAGCTGAGCAACTTGATGATCAGGAAGGTTTGGGGGCGGTACTATGTAAGCCGACTATGTAAGCCAAGTACCCCTACTAGTAGCAGCGCCGTATATTACCTTTTTAAGGTCAACTAGGCTAACATTAGCGTAAATCCCCCATAACGCCACAAAGGAACCCTGAATGTAAGCTTACTTTGGGAACGCACGGTGGTTACTACGCCCACATCCAGCTGCCAGAACGGCGCATGCTCCGTGACAAGGATGCAGATGGCACAGCACCGGGCCGCCCACTGTAACTATCGGAATACCAAGAATAGCTAACTGCCCGCTGCGGGCGCCAACGGCCCCCAATGACGGGACCTAATTTCTCCACTTAAATCCCCACTGCGCCACGGCTCCACAGTCCCATCACATCCCTGGGTACCCACCTCGCTGCTTCCAGGGTGTGCTTTAGTGCTGTACGACCTGAGCTGCTCGGTGATAAAGTAAGATCAAGAAATCAAGCTCAGCTTTTTCCCCATGACCTGTTGACATTACTAGTGCTGATGTAAGTTTGCAGATCATTTTATCACTATCGCCCATCACACACTATCTTCCTTCAGCTACTTTGCTACATCCGAAGATATGTCATTAGCGATGGGGACATTCTTCTGGGGATTCCTATTGGCCACCAAGTCTCATATTGATGGAACTAGAGAGAGCCTGTAGTCTTTTCACTCTACTACCTTTTTCGCTCTCTGTTTCTTTTCACTGCTCATTCTCTCTTTCTTATTTGCGCCGATGAGCACAGTTAGCAGCGGCTTGTACTATAGCTGCTCGCCACCATGCTACCTATACTCGAGGCGACGTTGAGTCTTGCTCTGGCTTCTATCGTATCAGCTGGCATCAGCTCGATTGGCATCTCCAGAGATCTTGATGAGCCTGATGACTACTCATGGATTAAGAAGTTTGCCGCTGTGGGAGACAGCTTCACAGCTGGCATTGGTTCTGGGGATCTATACGACGAGACCGACAACTCCTATGATTGTTCGCGATATTCGTATACCTATCCTGTGATTATGGA
The DNA here is from genome assembly GCA_000750935.1 of Pseudogymnoascus sp. VKM F-4519 (FW-2642). Taxonomy (NCBI): domain Eukaryota; kingdom Fungi; phylum Ascomycota; class Leotiomycetes; order Thelebolales; family Thelebolaceae; genus Pseudogymnoascus; species Pseudogymnoascus sp. VKM F-4519 (FW-2642). The sequence goes on from JPKD01000166.1 coordinate 58,773, forward strand.
CCATTTCTTTGGACCCAGTATTGACAAGTTCACATATACTGCGTGCTCGGGGGCTATCTCAATGGGAATATTCGATCAAATCAACGCTTTGGATGATGACCAAGATGTTGTCATCTTAACTGCTGGTGGAAATGATCTTTGCCTTGTGAGTCAAACTTTAGAGCTTGGGGAGACAGAAGTTCTGACCAAAATCCAGTCGAAAATAATAGACAAATGTATAGCTGGTGCAGCAACATCAGATGATGCATGTGACGCTGCCATAAAGCACGCCCAAGACGCACTTGGGTCAGGGGGTTATTTCAAGGATAACATCAAGGACGTCCTAACGGCAATAGAGTAAGAATTTTCTATTGCTCTCTCTGTACTCACTCCCCAATTTAAACTAACAACTTACAGTTCTAAAATGGCCAAAAATGGGATTGTGGTCCAAGTCCTGTATGCCCAATACTTCAACGATAAGACAGATGCTTGCACAAGCGAAGATTGGCAGATCATCGATCTGGATGCTGGAGCTGGTGTATCGCTGAGCAAAAAAAGACGTACACAGTTCAACTCGCTAGTAGTTGACACTAATAAGGCAATAAAGGAGGTTGTAGAAGAGGTCGCGGCCGACGCAAAAACAATGACCCTCGTAACTGCTGATTGGGATGTCTGGGCACCGCTCACTGGTGGACAATTCTGTAGGTTTTCTATATTTAAAGAGATCTACGTACCTGGATTTCTACTTTTGGAACCTCAGATATTGAACACAGAATTATAAGACTAATATGATTCCAGGTGAGCCAGATGCAAGTCCAGTAAGTCCAATTGTTTCGGTTGCAATGGCAAAGGAACTAATATTTTTATAGGATCCTGAAGACGACAGCAACAATAATGTCATGTTCTTCAAGCTATTCACCGGCAAAACCCCCCCTTTGGAGAGCCGCAGCCTTAATACTATGCGATACGACAATGACACGTCGTCCGTCCCCGAGCCGTACCTTTCTAAAATGAGCAAACGCGACCCTGTCGACCCCGGCTGTGGGAGCTCATCCCTCTCTCTCCCTGACTGGATCGGGAAAATATTCCACCCCAATGGCCTTGGTCACGAAGTCATTGCCGCATTCGCCCTCGATGCCATTGCAGATGCTCGTGCTAAAATACTTGGGCAGGGGCCTGTATGCCCCATTGTTGATAAGACAACATGCTACTCAAGCCAGGGAAGCAAAGCTTACGCAAGTGCCGAATCCCTCAACAACCAAATCGATGATTTCTGCAGTTATGTAAAGAACAATGTACCAGAAAACGAGTCAGGCTGGACACGCAGCAAAAAGTACTATGAAGGTACCTTAGATGAGTACACGATGATTGTATCACTCTCTGACAACGCCGCCTCATTTGACGAAGGTGAATGCAAGGATGCTATAGGTACGATTATCAATGGCTGTGATGTGCCTAGCGGAGGAGACAACCCAATGAATTGGAAGGGTGGTGGTAAGAGAGTCGAGGGCGAATATACTTATACAATCAACATTTATCGGACGAATCGACCATGGCCCCCGCCAGATAAGTCAACACAAGCTTGCGAAGGGTGGTACAAGTTTCTATTTCAGTCCTATGATATGTACGGTGCTGGATGGGCAACATATGACTACGGGCAGAAGTCATTAATGAAAGAAATAAATCCGTGCTGTGGTTCTGGTAAGATAGCTTCTGGGCAGTTTATTCGAGAGTAGTTGATGGTGACATTTTCGCAGGAAGTCTAACTGGCTGGACATTTGACTACTTTGACGAACCGGATGAGAATGGATATGAGGTAAGTACAAACACCATTGTGACTCAAACATAAGCTGATAAATGGGGAAGTGGCACGCCTTCTTCCATACTGCGATTGGAACTCGTCGTCGGTGCTTTGACAACAACAACGTCCAGTGTGCCGCTGGAGGCCCATGTGATGGTGGCGGCTGTCGAGGCAATGGATGATGAAGAGGAAACTCTCCACATAAATCAATTAGCTCATCCCATGGTTGTTTCATATTTTTTAAACTTTGAGGCAGCAACTTTGAAATATATATTACGAAAAGGCGGTGTTTGCATAAATAGTTCAAAGTGATAATTATAATCACATGCTAGACCTTAACAAAACTACACACGTGACTTGTGCATGAATCCAATTAATGCAAAAGCCTAGCCCACCAATAGCAGAACAGCAATATAACAGCACACGTGACTTCTAAATTACCGAGGCATGAACAACTGACGTCGGCTCCCCAGTTTATTATCGCGGCCTCTAGACGTTCCTCGGGTCCTCCTCAAGTCGTCGCCCTTCATATCCCGATATTTTATTTCAGTTCACCCTTAACTATTCCTTACGTTCCTTCAATAGTCGACAATAACCTGCTGCCAAATTTCACTTGTATAATACAATACCCCACACCTCACCCATCATAAACAAAACAAGCTTATCACTTGCTACACGTCCACCGACGAACCCCACCTCCTGAACTCATCGAAGCCATCACCACAATGGCAGCTCAGCAATCCGACAATGTAGCCCACGCCCTCTCCGGCGCAGGCGGTGGCCTCCTCTCCATGGCCCTCACGTACGCCCCCATTACCCTCCCACCACCATCACCAACTAACCCTCCCTTTCCAGGTACCCCCTCATAACCCTCTCCACACGCGCCCAAGTCGAATCCACCCGAAAGCGCACCACCTTCCTCGAAAGCACACGCGCCCTCCTCGCCCGCGACGGCCCCTCCGGCCTCTACGCCGGCCTCGACTCCGCCCTCGTCGGCATCACCCTCACCAACTTCGTGTACTACTACTACTACGAGTGGTCGCGCGCGGCCTTCCTCAAGGCCCGCGCCACCCCGCGCCTCTCGACCCTCGAGTCCATGCTCGCGGGCGCCCTCGCCGGCTCCGCAACCGTCATGCTCACAAACCCCATCTGGGTGATCAACACGCGCATGACGACGCGCAAGCGCGCCAACTCTGTCGGCGCGCTCCCCGGCGCCCCAGAGCCCAAGGCGCCGTCCACGATCGGCACGCTGCTGGCGCTGCTGAAGGAGGAGGGACCGCTGGCGCTTTTCTCGGGTGTTTTGCCCGCGCTGGTGCTGGTCATCAACCCCATCCTGCAGTATACGCTGTTTGAGCAGCTGCGGAATGTGGTGGAGCGGAGGCGCAAGGTTACGCCGTTCATCGCGTTCCTGTTGGGCGCGTTGGGCAAGCTGGTCGCTACCAGTGTGACATACCCATATATCACGCTCAAGTCGCGTATGCACGTTGCTGGGCGTGGGGGTGACAAGGAGGGAATGGGTCAGGCTATGAGTCGTATTATCAGGGAGGAGGGATGGGCCGGTCTGTACCGCGGTATGTACCCTCTATGCGGCTCGTAAACTTAAAGGAGTGGAACTGACTGATGACTACAGGAATCGGACCAAAGGTTACACAGAGCGTGTTGACTGCTGCGTTCCTTTTCGCCTTCAAGGACGCGTTATACGCGCAGACTGTTCTTCTCCGCCAAAAGGCAGCTCTCAAGGCCATTGCCAAATAGAGGAGCTATAACAACCGGCTGGAGATGACACCACTAGCCACGGAGTGTAAGAGATAATCGCCATAGGGCGTGGTGGAGGATAGACTGGTTTAAGAGCACGTCAGGGAAACGTATGGACGCGTTTCCAAGTACCAATGCTCAAAGAAGGAGGCGTCGTAGTACTGCCACGCCATGTTGCACCAGATGTAACAATTCTTCTGTAAATATTTCATTTTTCATCAAATCAGTAAAACATAGTACAAATACGGCATATATAGACTGGCAACACCCAAGCCACTAAATTAAATCAAGAATTAAAGAAGATAAAATTTCCATTAGAAGATGATGGTGCTATCTCAGTATGATACAACTATCGACATGATATGTAGAGTGCGCAGGGGCAGCACATGAACAACAGAGACGAAGCCCTGGAAAACGTAAGGAACCAACGCGAAAAGTAGCTTCAATATGTGCACACATCCATCACTGCTCAAGCAGTTCCTCCACTCGCAAGGAAATCCGCAGCCTGTAATCATTAGCATCACTCTTCATATCAATAGGCACTGGAGCGACTTACCCTATCCAGATTATAGTCGTATTTCTCGAGCGCCGCCAACGCATCCTTGCGCGAATAGCCCATCATGGTCAGGTTCTTCAAAAGGGGATCATCGTGCTCTCCATTTTCGGTCAGAGCCCTTCCAATCACCGGCCTCTCCTCCTTAGCCGTTGCCTTAGCTACACCATTCTCAACCGCTGTGCCAGGCTTGATTTCGTCACCAACAGCTGCCACGGCTGGGTTCGGCGCTCCGTCAAGTCCAGAGAATATGGCGTCCCAGTCTTGGTTGGCGCTGGTCGGTGCGGGCGCGGCAGCAGGCTGCGAAGTTGACGCCGATGGGGAGTGCGCGAAGTCACCAAACCCGTTTGCGGATCCGAACGCGCTGCCGTGGCCGGTGGTCTTGGAGGCAGCGGGGCTGTCGAACATGGGGTTGAATTCATCCATCGCGGAGCGGTCGTGGACGGAGAGGTTCGCAAAGTCGTCATCTAGGTCACCTTCCTTGGCATCTTCGAGATCATCAAAATCATCGAAGTCGTCGAAGGCAGTCTTAGGGGGGCGGGGGGGCTGCGCAGCGGTCGTTCCTGATGGCGCAGCTACTGCGGCCGCAGCTGGTGGGAGGTCCTGGCGAGATGGGAGCAGGCCGGAGTACTCGGCAGCTTCGGCATGGGCGATATCCTTGGGGGATACAGTCTTGTCATAAGTAGGCGGAGAAGACTGGGCAGTGGCAGCAGGCGGCTGGCTACCGACACTCATTGCAGAAGAGGATTTCGAGACACTGGGACGTCTTTCATCAGGTACCTTTAAAGAAGCAGCCTGGTCAGAAGTCTCTGATCTGAACTGGCTCGCAGATACTGGGATAAAGTCGTCGTCGAATCCGCCCTCGCTAGCAGACGAGTCCTCGTCATCGCCAATTTCCTCTAGCGGCGGGAATTCCTGGTGGAACCGGCTGGTAGGAGGCTCGATGCTCTTCTCGGATCCTTGAGAGACGGCGCTACTACCTCCACCGAAGCTGGCGAATGCGGAGTCGAAGTCATCCTTGGATGAGACCTGGCCTTTGCCCGAGGGGAACAGCTCGCTGGAGTCACCAAAGGCGCTGCCAGCTGCTGGTTGGGTGTCTGGGAATGCACCGGGCATGGATTCCTTGCGGCTGCCCATGGATAAGGACTCGCTTGCGGGGGATGCAGTGATATTACGATCAAACGTAGCAGATCCTGGTCGATTCTCTTGGAGATCTGCTACAGAGGAACCAGTGGGCGTCGACGCAACATTCTTTGGTGTTTCAGAGCCATCTCCAAATCTGCTCCCTGGCACAGAGACTTGGCGAGATGAGCTGATAGACTCATTGTCTGGCTGCGAGAAAGGCAGGAAGCTCGAACTGATCTGTCTCGACTGGGGGGGTTCCGGGGTCAGGCCTTCACGAGCCGGCATATCTGCTGATTGGGGGGCAGACTTGTCCTGTGCGTCGACAGCTTGCTTGAATGTAGTCGGCGGCATTGGGGAAGCAGCCGGCGATGCATTCATAGGCGCCTCGTATGTTGGTCCAAAGATGTTCTCAAATGAATTTCCTGGCTGCTGAGCTACAGGTGGAGAAGGGAAGGGAGAAAAGGCGATATCAGAGCTGCTTCCTTGCCGCCTGAAGAATGGGTTGCTTGTGCTCATCGTCGACAGAGCTGGGCTTGCGGCCGCTGGGGCAGGGCTTTGTGCTTTCGAGGTGGCTGCCGAGCTCTCAGAGAGCGCCCTTGTATCTTGCTCGATGCTCTGGTTCAGCTCCCCAGCCTCGGTCTTCAGTTTATCGCGTTCCCCTTCATTAGTCAGCAGCTGCTTTTTGTTGATTGCAACCAGACCCTTCTGCTGACGGGCTTCGGACCTTAACTTCTCGAGCTGAGGCTTCAATTGAGAGATCTCTGTATTTAAAGCCTTGATGCGTTCTTTCAGGCTAGCATTCTCTTGCTGGTCGGCTTGTAAGGCAACTGAGACTTGCTGATGTTGGTTTTGAAGATCTTGGTGAGAACCCTCAACCATAGCAATATCTTGCTGTAGCTTCCTGGTCTCATTCCTGGACGCAGTAAGACGCTCCTCCAGAGCTCTAACATCCTTAGCCTCCTTCTCATAGAGGGTGCGAAGCTGGGAAAGTCTAGTCTCAAACTCCTTCTTCTGCGATGTTGCCTGCGTAAGCTCATTCTGCGAAGTTGAGCGCTGACCCTGGACTTCTTGCATCTGCTTCGACAGCGTACCAACTTGGTTCGACAAGTTAGCAAGTTCACTAGTCTCACTAGTCAGCTTCTTGCTAATCTCCGGATCGTTATCTCCCAAGAGGTCGTCCATGGTTCCAGATCGTGCCAGCGGCGTGGACGCATTGGATCCGCCAGTAGCATTGTACGATATCGACTGGCCAAAGGACGATGACGGCACAAATGGCTTGAAGCCGGTATTCTGGGTTGGAATATGCTGAGGACTGCCAGCAACAGGGCTGCTTGGTGTCATCGGGCTTCTGCTGGTTGCAAATGGGTCTCCGAAATTGGATCCGCCGGTGGACAGAGCCTGTTGTGCAGGAGCTGGTGGTGGGGTGGCGGATGCCATCGCGTCAAGTCCGAACAAGTCGTCCGCGGCGGACTTTGGAATCGTCGGCGCAGCAGTTTCGAAAGCAGGCGCGGTGGGTTGTTGGGGTTGTCGGATTTGCGATCTCATGCTCGGGGGAATTAGCTCTGCCGGTAAGGTGGCAGGTAAAGCATCTCTCCCGTCACGCTTGCCTCTCTGTTGGCGGATGAGATACATAGCCACGGCAAATTCGTCTCTTGACAAATGGCCTTGCGAGTTGATGTCAGCCAAATCCCAAATCTGCGCCAGGGCCTCCTCTGGCAATTTAGAGTTGCTGAAGAATGGCACGGCTTCATCGCCAGTGATGAAACCGCGATTCGTCTTGTCAATGGTGGCGTATATGCTATCAAAGCGATTCTTGTCGGCGGGGGAGATAGCCCAAGTACCTGGCGACGGAGGGACTTGACCAAACGCAGGCTTACTCAGAGGGCTGGCCGTTCGTCCCAGATTGTGGCCTGTGAATTGCCTCGGAATCGGAGGTACCGCAGGCGGTCCACCGGTGACACCAGATAGCTGTCGTAAAGGCGGGCGCCTGGCGGCAGCCTCTATAAGCCCAGCTGGGAGAACATTCGGTAGTGTGCGCATGGCCCCTGACTTGGACGATGCCAACAGATGCATAGCGATGATAAACTCTGTGACCGTGAGAGCACCTCGATGCTCAGTATCCGCAAGGTACCAAATTCTCCCAAGAACCTCATTCGGAAGCCCTGCCCGTTCGAATATTTGTTTAGCCTGTTCGCCACCTAATATGCCCTCCTGGGCGCCAGACTTCTCGAATAAAGCAGCATACTGCTGGACCTTGTCTGGAGTCAACGGAGGGACTCGTATGGGGTTTCCACTCGTCTGCGGTTGTATTGGTCCAGGAGGTGGCCCTTGGGGAGGTGGCGGTACAGCGCCGCCCGGAATGCCGCCATCGAACTTAGGGATCGGTCCTGGTCGGAATGCGAGCTCTGCTGTCGGATCTCTTCCTGCTTGTGCATGACCGATCAATCTCAGCACGATACTGAAGCCGGTAGGAGTAAGAAGTCCTCTATTTTCTTTGTCGGCGATGTTCCATATCTGTGTAAACAGCAGTCAGATTAGCCGTCCAACAGGTGACATTGTCATCCCTCAATGGAACGACGGGATCATTCGGATCATGAACTTACCACGCCCAGCACCTGTGGATCAAGCCTCGTCTTCTCAAAGAAAGTCACGGCCACCTCGCCAGTAACAACGCCAATGTTCTCAGAGTCCGCCTCGCGGAACAGCTGCCCAAACACTCGTACCTCCTCCGGTGTCAGATTCAAGTTCGGCGCACCTATCTATCATCAGCCTGCATCCAGTAGAACACACGTATCGCCGTCATAATGTCGATATCAAGTCGTGATGAAAGGGCTTCAGGATTGCGTCCCTGAGGGAGCATTCAAGGGTCTTACCAGAGTCGACATTGGTGTCCGCCATCGCGCTCGCCAGAGGAACTGATCCACCAGCGCAAGAGGGCCCCTAAGTGTTGGTTTTCTTGAATGAGAAGCTGTAACTGGTCGTGCCAATGCTAGCTCGGGTTGGAGTTGATTCCGGAGGGCTAAAAAACAAAGAGGGGAGTTTGGATTGTTGATGGGGGGAGCTGCAACCACGTCGCCAACGGTGGTTGCGGTAGATTGTCAAGCGGCAACCGCGGCAATTGCCGCCGCGTCATTCATTCACCCAATCTGGGGTAATTTGGTATCGCCCAATTTAAATTACATTGCGGTCAAATACGAGACTGTCTCACATGATCTAGATTTCTACATTTTAGCTGCATTTGGGAAATTTTTCACCATGTGCGACATCCAGGCTGTCGGTTTTGTTATTTAGGAATTGTTCTTTATCCATTCTGGTACACTACATCTACACAGTATCACGTCACCATGGGTACAAAACGGGAACTACATTTAGTGCATTCGAAAGCAATTGAGTATCATTCATTCTGTTGAGAAAAGGAAGGCGCTTCGCTATTTAGCAAAGACCGCCGAGCAAACATTCTAGACACCAAACTGGCCATGAATCAAAAGCCGTAAAACGCTCCCTAAAGGAACATCATCCAGCTCCATTCCACAGCCAAAGTGTACTCCATAGATTATAACCTGCACAAAACAATTATTCTTGCCAGAGAGCATCTAGTACTCGGCCTCGATCTCCTCACCCTCGAGGGAGTCGGCAGCAACCTCCTCGTAATCGCGCTCGAGAGCAGCCAGATCCTCACGGGCCTCAGAGAACTCACCCTCCTCCATACCCTCACCAACGTACCAGTGGACGAAGGCACGCTTGGAGTACATGAGATCGAACTTGTGGGAGAGAGCGGACCAGGCCTCGGCGATGGCGGTGGTGTTGGACAACATGCAAACGGCACGGTTGACCTTGGCGAGGTCACCGTTGGGGACCATCTGGGGTGGCTGGTAGCAGATACCAAGCTTGAAACCAGTTGGGCACCAGTCGACGAACTGGATGGTGCGCTTGGTCTTGAGGGTGGCAACAGCGCTGTGGGCGTCCTTGGGGACAACGTCACCACGGTACAGGAGGCAGGTGGCCATGTACTTTCCGTTGCGGGGGTCGCACTTGACCATCTGGTTGTGGGGCTCGAAGCAGGACATGGAGATCTCCTGGACGGAGTTGGCCTCGTGGGATGCCTTGGCTGCGGAGACAACTGGGGCGTAGGCGACGAGAGGGAAATGGATACGGGGGTATGGCACCAAGTTGGTCTGGAACTCGTTGAGATCGACGTTGAGGGAGCCGTCGAAGCGGAGGGAGGCGGTGATGGAGGAGACGACCTGGGCGATCAGGCGGTTCAGGTTCTCGTAGTTGGGTCTCTCGAGTCCGAGGTTACGTCTGCAGATGTCGTAGATGGCCTCGTTATCGACCATGAAGGAGCAGTCAGAGTGCTCGAGGGTGGTGTGGGTGGTGAGGATGGAGTTGTATGGCTCGACGACCGAGGTGGCGGTTTGTGGGGCTGGGTAGACGCAGAACTCGAGCTTGCACTTCTTGCCGTAGTCGACGGACAGACGCTCCATGAGGAGGGCTCCGAAACCAGATCCGGTTCCACCACCGAAGGAGTGGAAGACGAGGAAACCCTGGAGACCAGAGCAGTTGTCGGCAACGCGGCGGACGGTGTCGAGAACCTGGTCGATCAGCTCCTTTCCGACGGTGTAGTGACCACGGGCGTAGTTGTTGGACGCATCCTCCTTGCCGGTAATCATGTGCTCCGGGTGGAAAAGGCTGCGGTAGGTACCGGTGCGGACCTCATCGACCACGTTGGGCTCGAGATCGCAGTAGATGGTGCGGGGAACGTACTTGCCCTGGCCTATAAAGGTATCGTGTCAGTTCACAGCTCGTTATCGATGAAGTTGTCGTGGATCGAAGGTGAATATTTACCAGTCTCGGAGAAGAAGGTGCTGAACCCCTGATCAGGCTCGGCGGCCTTGCGCTCTTCGGTCAAGTATCCATCTGGCTATAGAGGTATCACGCGTCAGTAGGTGAGTCAAGTAAAGGGGTGTTGTTCTGTTTCCGGAATCTCGGAAGTTCAGGGGATCGGTAACGTACCTGGATACCGTGCTCAAGGCAGTAAAGCTACACATTAGGCGTCAGTATTCAATGCCCATCGTACCACATCTCGAGCTTTGAGCTCAGGGTGAAGCTCACCTCCCAGCACGAGTTAGCAATCTGGCAACCAGCCTGGCCGACTGTAGAAAAATGGTGTCAGCAAGGATATATTTTGAGGCCTGATGTTGACCCTATCAGGAGCGGTGAACGTCGCGTCAGGGGCTAAACGAACCGTTGATGCTGATGATTTCTCTCATTTTGAATTAGTTTACGAGCGAAGCAAGTATGTGTGTAGATGCGACGGAGTGAAAGAATTCGAGGATGTAACTCTCGAAAAGATGGGCAGCGGTGCTGGTCTGTTGAGGTATGGGAAGAGCAGAAGCGTTGGTGGGGAAGAAGGCACCGTGCAGGAGGAGGAGTTGTTGTCGCTTCAGCACTTTGTGGGTTTGTTTATTAATTGGGATAGCGCGCAAAACAGGCAGGGGTCCCACGGCTAGCGCGTCTTGCTTTCAGGGAACCGCGCGACTTTTGGTGAGGAGCTATCAGATTTCGGGAACGTCAGAGCTTCATTTCACAGGGTCCATGGGAATACAGCTATACAAATCTATGTCATATATGTCAAGATGAAGCTCTACAGTATTGTTTCTGTGTTTTTGGCAGTTTGTACGCAGACGGCCATTGCAAACGTGGAAAAGACGATATTCATAGCTCCTAGTGCCCTTACGATTCCTCTAGACCACCCCACCTTCGAGAACCTACACCTCCAGACTCTATCTCCAGAGAACTCGACAATTCGGACGCAGCTGCACTCTGAGTTCCCTTCCGATACTTTTCCTCGTGGTCCAGCATCATGGTTCATTCTCAGCGACTTGACCGAAGGGCAGAGGTACGAGGTTCGCATCTGCTGGCCAGCCACCGTACGTAACCAGCTCCGCGCTCCTCGCCACTGCTTTAGCTAACCAGTACGCTCCAGAAACCGACTTCCTTCCATCTCGAAACATACGAAGTAGTTGATGTCTTCAAAAACCCGAGCCTGATCATGTCTCTCGCGGAGTACTCCGAGACGCAGCAGAGCAAACCAGAATCACCTGGGGATTCGCTGAAGTCCGCCTTTCGACCAGCGCACGGTACGACTGATCAATCGTTGTTGCTCTTGAGCATCTCCACTGCGGCAGATTATTACACCACAGATGCCTATCTGATGAAAAATCCTTCGCCGGTATTCGTCGACATCATCCTGGACCCGTTCATACTCAATGTATTCCCGAGATCGCTCGTTCCGACAGCAGGATACATAGCTATCGTTGCCATTGGTAGCTTCTTCGTGGCGCGGTTCATGAGCAGGTTTCTGGCGGGGGTTGCGAAGACGGATGTTCAGAAGAAGGATAAATAAGCTATTTAATTGCACTGTTTACGAATATACCAAGAGTGAGAAGGGGGGACAGCTTGAGGCAGAAGGTGGCATCAAGGGATACGTCGAGTCGCTCATTTTCGGAAGGATAGTCAAAGGCAGTCAGTTTCCGCCTATCGTACCAGTTGAATAATGCAGGCCAGTCCATACTCAGCTTTAAGGGAGGATATCTCGCGCCCTCCAGCAGCAACCAAGAACATCACGCCCAGCCCCAATACCAACAAACCAACCCCCAACCCAGCGCGCACAGCAGCTTCAGAACGACGCTCATTTTCACCCAGCATAAATCACTCGTTCCACCCACATTACCAACCTCCATCAGGCTATCGTGCCCAGCCTATAACTGAGGGAAAAAAAGGCATTGTGCCGACCCGACATAACAGGTTTCACCACGCCTCACCCCGCCAGGGAACCACAACCCCCCGATCGACGTATACCCAAGGATGTTCAAATATAGCGGATTACTTTGTTATCACAGATTCTTTAGTTACAGAAATTGAAAACTGTATATCAACAAGAGTATAATTGTTAAAACAGTATCCAGATATACAATTCTTATTCCCAAATATCCTATCTCGGAAAATCGCTCAAGAATCCCCACCCCATGATATGTAAACCCCCTCCCTTCCCCCCATGTATAGTATTAAAAAAATGTACCAATAAAAAAGCGCCCCAGGTATATGAATCCTACAAAATTCTTATATAACCACCCATAAAATCCCCCCCCACACGCCGTTTCGCGCCGTTGTTCGTACATGCATCCATCTGTCTCTGTCTCTCGCCCGTTTCGTATAGCATGCACAATCGGGCATATCGTCGTCTTTGCCGCCCCATCCACCTTCGCTCTCCGTGTGTCTGCCGCCCTCGCGGGTATCAAAAAAAGTCACCACCTCCCCCTCCCTCTCTTCACC
>JPKD01000167.1:0-36957 GCA_000750935.1 Pseudogymnoascus sp. VKM F-4519 (FW-2642)
GCCTGTTCGCTTCGCTCACAGTCGGAGGAAGCAAGTGCGCGATTTCACGGCAAAATATGTAAGTACCTTTGCATAGTACATTGTATGTAAAGATACATAGAGGAATTATCAAAGATAAAATTCAACGCTGCTATCGTTGCTTTCTTCACCCCCTCTCCCACTCCCACTCCCACTCCCAGCCTGGGCTTCAGCCTCTGGGTCAGGAACTGGCTCCTGATCTTCGGGTAGAATTGGTAACCTGGAAACCTGTCTCGTCCATATTCCAAATATTGTTAGGCATAATCTGATTCTCTGATAGAAACTGACTGTAGTTGTTAAACCACTCAGTTACTAAGGTCTTGTCTTGAGCTGTAGATCGCTGATGTGAAATTGGTTTGGTTTTTATAATGTGAAAGTCGTGAAGCTCCTTCTTAAGAAATTTAGTAAAGCCAACTTTGCGATGGAGGCTGAAGTAGCTTGCGTAAGTGACAGACTGCAGCATAAGTCATATGCCTTGTAGCACCTAACCCCTTCTCATATTGAAGTACAATCCACTTCTTAAGAGCTAAGATTTGAGTGTCTGCTAGGACTCTGTTATGGCCTCCGTGGCTGACTTGAGTATTTGAAGCCCGAGTAATTGACGACCGTAGTGTACTGCCCGGGACATTAAAAAGCCGACTAGATACAGCTATAGATTCCGAAGGGTTCTTTATAAGCCATGTTAAAGCTTCATTCAATTGAATTTTATCCATTTGAATGGGATAGTGTTGAGGAAGTAATTAGTATAAAAGACTATCTTTGATGTTGCGACCGTGTAATCGCGCACTTGCTTCCTCCGACTGTGAGCGAAGCGAACAGGTGGATCCGAGATTAGCTCTGGCACGTTGGTATGTCACCAAATTCATCGATGGGACCTGAAACCTCGACATGGCGCTTCAATATCTTGCAAGCTGTTGTTGGGTTTGCCACGATCCTTCGGGTCATAGCGGAGATAATGCCGGATTTGCGCCATTGACTCTTACGAGCTGCCATTCTGGTTGACCCATGTTAGCGTTACCACTCAGTTGCAACGCCACCATGTTCGTATTGATAATCGATAGCGATTTGTGTAACTAACTTAGTAGTAAATTGATAAATAAAAGCCTAAACCGGTGAATGAACCGCTTTGTCAACTACCCCCATCTGGCCACTGATTTTGCGCACCCTTCTGATTATTTCGTTACATCCATACATAAGTGGAGAATTCCCCAAAATAAGTTTTGCTCCAAACAACACCATCCCAAAATATTCACAATGACCGACTCATTAAATCGCGAACGATCCTCATACAAAGAGGCTCCACAGACCAATCAAGCAAACAAGCCAGAAGCAGCATATGTGCCTCGGTTGCAGCCGTGTTCTCTGCGGGGGGTGGAGGGCAGTGATGTGGAAGCCGTCTCATTGAAGCTTCTAGACGAGACTGAAAGGCACAATGAATCCCGGATCCAACTCCAGAAATGTGTGCTTCGCGCTCAGTTATGGGAGCGCCGCTGTAAAGAAAGTGAAGCAGAGAGGCGACGCCTCGAAGGGGAGATTCAAAGGGTCCAAAAAGAGGCCGATGCGACCGAGTTCAAAGAAATAGATGGGTTTCAAGATAACTCACTGGTAAGAATTCTGTTCTGACTACTTAACTTATGACTAACATAATATAGGCTTTTCGAAGGTCCAACCAAACCTACACGAGAGATACTTACAACCAGATGCCTATAACTTTGAAGGCTCGGCGGGAAAGTAGGAGAATGGGTATTTCATTCCAGCCCCGAAGACGTACACAAGTATTCAAAAGTCCCCCTACCCCAACAGCTATGACTGTTCCCGATCAAGCAGGGGATGATACATGAGACGGTTTTAGTAACGCTTAGGTTATAAAACATGTGAATACTCTATAAATGTTTTCTTCAAAGTACTTATTGTATGGTAGATGTTCCGGCCCAACCGTGAGCTACACTCGCTCATGAGCTGGCCGGCTAGCTCATGGGCGGGCTCAGCTCACGGTTGGGCCGGGACGTAGACAAGGCGTCCGCACATCATTTATAAAATTTGATTTATATTATCTACATCTTCCTAAGCGCCCAAGGGAAAGAGACAAGATTCTGTGTGAGGACCGGAGTAAGAGTTCTCATCGGCCGTGTTATGATGACTCAGAGGCCAGCTCAGGAGATACAACTTCATCATGCTACCAAGAGACGACATTCAATTACACTAACTAACTAGAATGGTTGCATACACTTTTGTGGCTCTCGATACCATTTCTCTGCAATAAGGGCATCGCTTGTGCTCGGAAACCCATTCTAGAATGCATTTCTCACAGAAAGCATGTCCACAAGAGGTGATATGAGAGTTTGGCGCGGTATAACATATAGTGCACAGCGCCGCCTCTGACTTTTCTTGCAGGCGCTTTTCCAAAATTGCAACCTTGTCCCGAAGGCTAGAATTTTCCAAATCAACCCCATTGTTCTCAATGTCATACTTCTGATTCTCTCCTCTCATGCTGCCGGCGTCGCAAATCCGCGTCATTGTGTATTCTGTCTTTTGGGTTAGGACGGTAAGGCAGAGCTGCTGGGAGTAAAGCACCATTTGATGTACTGCCCGCTGGGAGAGATTTTGCTCCATTTAGTATCCAGCTCTGCGTCTCCTCATTCCAATCTTTGCCTATGAAGCCTCCCAGTTCGGGTACATATTCGTCCCTGTATTTGAAACAGTTCGCGTCATCATACCACCCACACACCACTCGCCTTAACTGATGAGAGTATTGATGAGAAGACATCTAGCGTTGTGACCATTTACCCGTTTCTATGAGGGAGAAACGGGCGCACTCCCCTCTAATAAAACAATACTGGGCAAAACAATCGCACCATGGCCATGCCAAGGCTGTTGGAACTACTCCATTCTCCAATTAGATAACAGCGTAGTATTGGCTATGTATCTCTTCGTGTGCCACGGACCCGCCGTTCTGGTTCACCCGTCATGGATCGTTGTCAACAGGGGTTTTCGGAAAGTAGGAACATGACATTGGATAAGTCAATTGCAAAAGCAAGATTTATTGATAGAGAGTAAGCACTAATAAAGAAATGTAGTCGTCTCTAGCTTATGCAATCTGCCCAGGCTCTTCGTCTTTCTCGTCCCCCCAATCTTTCCCACCCTTCTCATCATTTTTCGTCAATTTCTCTGTTACTTGGCTCACATCATGCGAGAAATGTTGTAGTGCAAGTTGCAGAACCTTCAGTTCTGCAAGTATATCGGCAATACCCCTAATAGTATTAGTATAGAAAAAGTATAAGGTGGTTAAGTCATCACCTTTTCATGTCAGATAACTCGTTACAGCAGCAGCAGTGGGCTGTCTCCGACGAGGAGCTATGCTGAGGGGTTTCGTAGGACATCCTAAGCGTGTCTTCGGTGTCATGCTGTAGGTCTGAATCAACTTCGTAATTCATGTAATCGTCAAGGTCAAGGTAAACTTCAGGCAGTTCAGCCGCGCCGAAGAATGAACCATCATTGATTGGAAACATGGCTCTAAAGGAGTTGTAATCTGTCTCTTCCATCTCCGGAATGTTGCTAAGTAACTCGCAGCTTTCAAGGACGTCGTCCATGTTGTCCGCGATGATGTTGTACTTTGGGAATTCGGGGTCTTTGTGCTCCATAACTAGTCGTCTTTGCATTTACTTTTCAAGTTGCAAAAGGCTTCCTACATGTCTGTACTTGTAGGCACTGGGTAAGCGCTGTATAGTTTAAGGAATAAGTATTTTAGTTTGCAACAGGTGAAACTTATAATTAGAAGTGGTAGCCCGGCAAGACCTTAAATGAAGCGCTTACAACCACGAACGAGAAGGCCCAAGTTGGCAAATTTACGGGAAATCATCTCTAGGAACAACTATTTTTATCATAATACCGCTCGTCCGTGGCTCCGAACTCAGTCCTGTGACCCCTGAGCCGAATTTCATGGCGCTTGCCACTTACTAGTGATTGGTTTCGCCCACATACCCTTCTAGCAAGACCCTGAATGAAGCGCTTAAAACTAGGAACTAGAAGGGCCCAAGTTGGCAAATTTAAGGGAAATCATCTCCAGGAACAACTATTTTTATCATAATACCCAATACGACAACCTCCGCTCATCCGTGGCTCCGAACTTAGTCTTGTGACCCCTGAGCTGAATTTCATGGCGCCTGCCACTTACTAGTGATTGGTTTCGCCACACACCCTTCCAGATAATATCCTTGTGCGTAACACAGTGCATAGTAAGCTCCGGTAGTCTATATAAGGCAGCCAACTTGCCAGTGATTATCAAGCTGCTACTATCTTCTTGACATATTACTCTCATCCTACCAAAATGTCTAGTGCATTTATTCCAGGTCAACCTCCTTACAGAATGCAGCTGCTTGGAGGAGGTTCTCAAATCCATCCAGTGCCTAACCAACAAGCGGAAGTTGTTCGACCTTTGCCTCGCGTAGACCCAAACTCTATAGAAGAGGTCCTAAACAACCAGATTAACACCATTATGCAAATGCTCCACAAAGAGGTAGAGGCTCATAATAAAACAAGAATCCAGCTCCATACGTATGTTCAGTCCACGCTGCACTGGGAGCGTTGGTCCAAGAAGAACGACATCGAAAACCAGTACCTCCATGGAGTAATCCAAGACCTGCGCACAAAGAATCAAGAGGAGAAGATAAAGCAATTCATTGGGCAAGAAGAGGGTTTAAATTCCCACCAGGAGAGTTGCCACAATGGCTTACCGGTACATAATTTATCCCAGAACCGAACTAGTATTCTAATTTATATTCTAGGCACTGTTAGAGGGGTCCATGTTTGACAACAAATCAGATACCTACAGTCCCCGTCTGCAAAGGCAGAAGAGACATGAGGAATTTCCAAATCCGCGCCCAAAACGTTCACGAGCGTTAGCAGACCCTGCAACCCCTTCGGCGAGTGTTGAAGAATATATGCTATAACGAACCTGGAGTTGTTATTGTCTTGTGTGTGCTTATGTAGCTTACTTGTTTACGTTTCATGTCGATTAAATCTTGTATTCAATGCAAACTTATTTCAGAAGCGGGAATTGGCTGTTCCTACTACATCACCTTAAATAATGACCCCTATTCAATTGTAATTGATTCTTTGTGCCTCTCACACGTACGGGCATTACTTTCCATAATACCGCATACGCCACGCCACAGCCCTGCCAACAACTCTCACTTGCTACCTCTGTTCGAGCTATGATGTCGTACGATACGGTTCTTAACGTGGTTGAAGAGTCTTTCTACTATTGGAGGAGCGAGTGGGGGGAGGGGACATTGGTGTGTGTCATACTATAGCACAGTACTGGTTCGTCACCTCAAACGTGCTATGAATTGTGTACATTATTTATAGGTTCACAGAGGTAGCGCACTACATCCAGCTTTAACATTAAACAAATTTATACAGACGGAGAGTGCGCTAAAATTAGCTTTGTAATGCTTAAATCTTCGGATCTGTCACCTATCTGGTTGGTGTTCCGCAAGGTAATATTTTAAATGAGGCTTAAATTGTATGGGAAGCTTCAAAGTGTCGAATGACCACGCCCATTGAGTTTCGGCTCAAATGCCTCTTGTGGTCACTATTAAACGTATCACGCTCAAGTGATATTTGACTGTCGCTGTTCAATCCTGACCCTACATCCATCCGCGCTTGAGAGAACAAGACTAAGTCGTTGTTTCTCCCCCCCCACTGGCTCGATCTGCTCACCTACGGGTAACGATATGAGCCGGAAAGCTTGCAGCAGTCTCACGACAGTATATGAAATTTCCATGAGCGCAAAGTCTTCACCCAGGCATTGCCTTGGCCCACCGCTGAACGGGAAATAAGCCCAGCCAATCCCGGAGAGTCCGCCTTCTTCCCACCTTTCGGGATGAAACTCATCTGCATCCGGCCCAAAAATATTCTTTCTCCGCGAGTTGACGTACTGTGAAAACACAACTAGCTCGCCTCTTCTCACTAGAATGGGACTGTGTCCGTCGGACCCTCCACCAGTCGGTAGGATGGTGGTCTTTGTAGCTGTACGATTATTCAATGGTACCGGTGGATAGAGGCGGAGACCTGTAAAAGCTTTAGCCGCGGTATCAGTACGTCGGTTCGAATTTACTTACTCTCTTTGATAACACAAGCAAGAAATGGCATTCTCCTAATCTGCTCCCTGTTGGGGTGCTCTGACTCGCCCATAATAGAGTAAATTTCTTCTCGAAGGCGGTCCATTACGTGACTATGACGGACAAGAAGGCGACTACACGTCAATAAACACGTATGTCAGTTCGGCATATACACATAATCGCAGGTCAAGACGTACAATGTCCACGACAAACAACACGCTGTCGTATCTCTCCCAGCTAGCAAGACGTTGAGGAGCTGATCGCGAAGGTCTTCATTATTCACGGATGCCTCTGCGACTTGGTCTATAAACCCATACGTTTCTTCTCCGAAAGTGCTCTTCTCGTTTTGTAACTTTCGTTCCTGAATATAACGTTCAACGAAACGATGAACGTTAGAGCAAGCTTGCCGAAATTTAGGGGGATTGTATAGAAAATGCCATGGAGCAATGCGAAACCGCTTGGCTAAACCTTCCTGAGCAATGGTGAAGCTCTCTGCAAATAGTTTGTTCTCGTTATCCTGGTCGATATTTGCTCTCAAGCTGTAGACTGATTGGCCTAACAACAAAGCCGTTGTCGTGTCCAAAGTAAGGTTGAAGAAAAGCGGCTGCAGATCGATGAGCCCATCAACAGGTAGACGTGCTATGAGGTTGTCGACGTGCTCGCGAAAGTGGTCGAGATTCTGATATTGTGTTCGAGCAAACTGTTTTCGCAGGAGTTCTCTCGAGTGTTTCCAGGCAGGGCCTTCTTGGGCAAAAATGCCATTGCCTAGCAAAGGGGCAAAGACATCTCGTCGAACTCCGAAGCCATAGTCTATTTAATAACAATCGACATTAGTCTTAATAATTATAGGCAGGGTTACCTGTGAAGTTTGTAGATAGAACAGATTCAAGATTACTCGGATGTAGAATATGGAACGCTCGTGGACCAAACAACAAGTATTGCGAAAGATTATTGCGAGGTTCGTAGTCTTTAGCAATGGAGCATAAAAACGCGAGAAGACGACCTTCTGAGTTCGAATCCCAGAGCTCTTTAATACGGTCAATTCCGAGAGGCCACCTGTATGTCAGCTCCGGAGGTGGCTTGCAACGATGGCGACGACCAAAAGCAGTATCGTCCTGTAATATGTCAGCGTAAGCATCCTCAGCGGCTTGCCTCCACTCACACGATGCTCGAGATATCTCCTCGTGACGTTATAAATAATGTGGGCCGCAAAGGCTGCCAGAAACAAAGAAATCAAGATTTCCTTCATGATTGGTTGTGTGAATAGACCGCGGAGATTTAAGGGAGGCGCTTTAGATGTTCATTCCTACTTCTAAAAAGCAAGTAACATTAGAGCTTGCAGCTAGAGAAGCTTCTACAAGTGCACTGGTTGGAATACCATGTCAATGCAAAGAGCAGTGTAGTGCAAAGAGGTGCCGTTATAAGAGAATCTAAGGAGTAGCGTATACTGCCATAATGATGACCATGACTGTGGGTCTAGCTATCTGTACAGAAATAACTCTAACTTACTTGAGAGGCCAAAGCGGAAGCGGGCAAGAGCAGACACTATGTAGCAATTCAATATTTACTATTCTATTATACAGTACCACGTACTGGTTGGCCGGAACATATACGGCATTTTAATTTTCATTTACAAAAAACATTTTAAACTTTCACTTATATCTTGGACTTCGTCTGGGCTATTAAACGAGGAGTTATATAAATTTATATGCATCACACCACATTTCAGGAATAGGATAACCTCTTCTGCCACTATGTCTGATTCTACTCGACCAAAAACTATTACCCTCGTATCTAACGATGAGGTTTTAATAGTCGTCGGTAAGTTTTCTTATTGAGCTATTCATTCATCATCGCTAAACCATCCATCTACAGAGCGCCAAACCGCTAAGCTCTCCTTAACTTTAGCAAATATGCTCGAAGATCTTCAACCGGACGCCAAAGTGGTAGTGCCAATTCCTAATGTGCGGCCCCCTCTCCGACATAGGCTATTTCGTCTACTTACTTTCTGTTTAGGTTAACGGGGAGGTCCTGAAGAAAATTTTTAAGTGGTGTGAACATCACAAAGACGACCCCCCGGAGGTCATTCCAGACTATCGCAGGATGATAGCCGATATTGAATACTGGGATCAGAAGTTCTTGCAGGTGGACGAAAAAATGCTGTATGATATCTTTATGGCTTCAAACTACCTCGACATCAAGCCGCTGCTTGATGTCTGCTGCAAGACCGTTGCAAATATGATTCAGGGAAAGAGTCCAGAAGAGATCAGGAAGACGTTAAATATTCCCGATGATTTAACTGCTGATGATTTATCCTAACTTGTAGTCGATAAGCCATATTTATTATTCATCCATTCGTGCCTTCATAATCGCACTGTGTAAATTTTCATCCTTCAGCGTAGAGAAAGTCTTGGAATAATGTTCAAGTCAAGTTGGATATACAGTCAGTTAGTCAGTTACCACCCTTGTATTGTTCCGGTCCAACCATGAGCTGGGCGAATGGGCTGTCCAGCCACCAATCGGAACGTCGGTGGTTGGGCCGGCTACCTAACGGTTGGGCTTGTAAACCTTCACAACCAACCGCGCGCCAGTATCCTAGTTTTTTTCCTAATATGTTTTTGGCTTTTAGGATAACGTTTTTGTGGATTTGAATCTGTGAAGTCAGCCGCGCGCCAGGGTGTCCATTCGGCAGCGTTTTGTAGGCGCCCGCGCTCGTTAAATTTAGATCTTCAACGCCTTTGGAGGCGCGCGCCAAACACTACTTTTAGCTCCATCACCGTTGTTTCGGTATAAATGAAGACTGAATTCCCTTACCGGAAAATCAAAAACAACAACACAGATCACTTAACATACTACTATACCCATACAGTAACTGAGGCAATGGAGTGTGACGATGACAAAAAAATGGAAACAAGGCTAATGAATCGGGTAACGGGTATAATGAAGAAGGCCGACACATTGAAATCGTTGTTTCCACGCATCAAGGAGGCCTACTTTGTGCAAATTGATGGCAAGACGTTTGCATACA
The DNA here is from genome assembly GCA_000750935.1 of Pseudogymnoascus sp. VKM F-4519 (FW-2642). NCBI lineage: Eukaryota > Fungi > Ascomycota > Leotiomycetes > Thelebolales > Thelebolaceae > Pseudogymnoascus > Pseudogymnoascus sp. VKM F-4519 (FW-2642). The sequence goes on from JPKD01000167.1 coordinate 9,169, forward strand.
TGTCCGATCAGTGGCCCTCCGAAATGATGCAAGTCGTGAGGACTATATCGGAGCAAGAATGCCCAGGAGACACAAAACGCGTACTTTTGCCAGCCGACTTTGTGAATGTCGGCACTGCCTATAGATCAAGCACCAAAGCAGCGTTCTTTGGCAGTGAGAACAGCCCCCCGCTACTAGAAAGCGAAACGAGCGACCAAACGATCAACCAATTGGACACCTACCAATTGGATGCTTACCAATTGGATGCTCACCAATTGGACGTCCACCAATCGGACGACCACCAGTCGGACGACCATCAGTCGGACGGCCACCAGTCGGACGGTTACAACACAATGGACAGCCAGAGTCTGGCCGTTCTTCAACATATAGAACCTGTAGTAACACCACAGCCACCAGTTGGACAGTCACCAATTGGACAGTTACACAATAGAAAACGAAAGTTTGATTCGACAGGCTATTTATTTCCTTCCCAGATTATTTCCCAGACAAACTCCAATGGTCAGCCGGGAACAAGACGCCTTACGCGGGCAGCAGCAAGAGGAGCTAATTGGGATAAATACGGCTTGCTTTAGGGGTGTGATTTAGCCTGGAATTTCCTTTTTTGATGCCACAAGTTATGCTATTCTAGCCTTTTTCCGCACACGTCTAGTTAGGGTCCTGTCATCTTTAGCGCGGCCTTCTCGTACAGTTTTGGAGTTCACCTGCTTAAATTGATCAATATAACGAGACCTCACCATAGCAAATTCTTCTCGGTTCATTATGTGCTTTGTGATGACTTCTGGCCTTAACGTTTTAATGGCAGCACCATTTATCAAGATCCCAGTCCAGCCTTGAGAACGATGGCGGAGGTATTGCTCAACATCCGTAACAGGCTTTCGGCTTAAGTACATACCGTTGTACTCTAACACTTTAATTTCGACCGAGGGTTGGCAAAGTGCCATGTCCGACTGCTTCATTTGCGGATTGTCTGAGGCGTTTTCCTTAGAAGTAGGCTGATGGCCGTCTTCAATGGTAAGGAACGATCTACAATCTAGAGATTGTATAGAATTGGGTGTCTGGGGGACCGCACGAGCACCATACCTTGGCTCGAGATATGATTGGCGATATAGTGAGTCCGTAGTGGACGAATTAATATCCGATAACTGATGATTCTCAGAGCCATGAAAAGAAAGTGCGGATTTAAGATGAGTGCGGCGATCCCACTCAAATAACGAGTTGTCTGATAATCCTTCCAACTCTGATCCTACTAGAGTAGATTCCCCCGACGATATTGAGGGTGGAGAGTGAATTTCCTGGCTGAACAAGAGCGTTTGACCCCCATATCTTGGTTCAAGATACGATTGGCGATAGACTGAGCCTGTAGTGGACGGATTAATATCCGATAATTGATGATTCTCAGAGCCATGAAAAGAAAGTGCCGATAAAGGGCCGCGAGATTCCTCGCTATGCTCAATCTCTGCGCTTGACAATATCACGGTACTTGAACAACTGCTACCGGATGTGCCTGTCATTACAGTTCTACTTAGCCGATTTGCAAGTTCCGCTAGTCTCGGTGATATTTGCAATTCGCGGGTGAGTTGTTCTGGTGATGCTCCAGACCCAGTCGATATGGATGACCGGGTTGACAATGAAGAATCTGAGGTCCCACGCACATCTTCATTTATCCCTCTATTAGACGTTGACGTTTGTTGCTCTGGAGAGTTCTGTAACGTTACGGGCGCTGAGATTGTAACTTTTGGCCCCGTAACTCTGATTTCGGTTATGGGGTCAGGATTAAAAAATGCATTAAAAGTATCTTGGAGGACGAATAACGCCGACGGATTTTGACCAGCTTCCGCTGGCGTGTTTTTAAAGTAGGGCAGGAACAGAGAGCCTTTTGCCTCCGCGTGGGCGTTGCTAAAAGGCCTGCCAAGTCTCCGCTTGAGACACTCGCCATCCAGATTTTTTGTTGGATTCAGTCGCGGCACAGATATCCCCGAAAGATTTTTTAGCCCTTGGAGTATTTTGGGATGCCCAAAACCGACCATGTTTGCTCGTCGTATTAGTAAAAGATTATAGCCTAGGTCAGGTTTTGCGTCGAACACTTTCTGCAATCGTTCCGTACGAGGACTTACGTTGCTGAGATTCGGAAATTCACGAAAAGTTGATAGGAATACCTGCTTATATGCCAATTTTGCTTGGTTCTCTCCTCTCGGAAGTGTGGTAGACTGAAATTCGCCTTCCTGTATTTCCACCATGATGTTTTCCGGAGCTTTCCATCTTGAAAGCATTGCTTGGTATAGAGTGGTTTTAATAGGGCCATCTAGCAGATGGGTTTTGATTATCCTGGCACCTATTTCAACAATTTTCATGTTCTCGTGCCATGACTTGATTGTTGGAAAAACTTCTCTGCGCTGGAGGAGAGACTTTAAAATTTGTTCTCTCAACCTGCCGTCCGTTACCGTAGAGAACAGAGCCCCTTTATCCCCTTTTTGAAATTCACTGGTAATGTGTACTCGATCTACTTGACTAGCCGATGGTGCCCGCGACTGTAAGCTGAGAACCGTAGGTATATCCACAGCTTGTCGAAGGACTGGAATCCCTAAAGTAATCGCGTCCCAGAACCTAAAAATTCGGTTTACGATGTAGCATATAATTTCCTCGTTACAGTGCACCCCTATATGTTTTGTGAAGTTTCCGATTTCTAGGCCGATCCATAGACCGGGAAAGTCCAGCAGCTGGTCAAGAGCTTCCACGAGGTCGCTCTGTAAAAACCACTGAGCAAGACTCCTTTGCTTTCGATTAGATAGACGGATCATCCAGGTCTGGGCTAATCTGTCCTCGCCCTTTTTTTGATAATACCTAACCTTTCGATACACTTCCCCGTCAGACGGTTTCGTCTCATGGTGATATTGATCTCTCATTTTTTGTATTACCCTATCCTTATAAGGGCCTTGAAGAAGCGTTACTTCTAGCGACACAACATTATAAGCTAATGTTACTTACATCCTTCTTCAAATGAGTATAGTTTAATAGTCCACCAGCAATCGTTTGGGCTAAGATTCAGAGAAGCGGCGTGTTTCAGGGCAGCTTTGAGCCGATGCTGCCCATGTTGACACTCAACATTCTCGTGCACGATATTGAGGGTTGGATACTTGCCATCCACAATCGTCTTCTTTAAATCATCGCGCGTGAATGAGGACCGCTGTAGTATGCTATCTAAATCTGTTAAACTGACGTCCGCTTTAATATGGTTGTCTAGATTATCCCGATCCCATCTATATTCACTCGAGTGAAACACGTTAGTCAAATACTTTACAATACTTGGATCGCACTCTCTTCCTATATCGGTGGCTGGAAATGAAAGAGAGGAGATATTGATATGTGCTATGCCCATTAAATGTTGGGAATCTAAATAAGTCTCGTCCATGGTAGAGATTGTCATTGCAAGGAGATTAATATCTCATGACATGGAGATACTGAATATCCAAGGAATAATCGAGCGTAGAATTTTTTAGACAACGGTAAGCAATTTCGCAAACCGTAAAACAGCTTTCAATATTTGTCGTGGCTTGTTACCACCGATGGCTCTCGTTTACGGTGCCACTAATGGCCTTCGTTTACAGTGCCACTGATGGCATTCCTTTACAGTGCCACTAATGGCCTTCGTTTACACTGCCACTGATGGCATTCCTTTACAGTGCCACTGATGGCGTTCGTTTACACTGCCACTAATGGCATTCGTTTACACTTGCCGCTAATGGCTTTCGTTTACACTGCCACTGATGGCCTTCGTTTACACTGCCATTTACACTGCCACTGATGGCGTTCGTTTACAGTGCCACTAATGGCCTTCGTTTACACTGCCACTGATGGCATTCCTTTACAGTGCCACTAATGGCCTTCGTTTACACTGCCACTGATGGCATTCCTTTACAGTGCCACTAATGGCCTTCGTTTACACTGCCACTGATGGCATTCCTTTACAGTGCCACTAATGGCCTTCGTTTACACTGCCACTGATGGCATTCCTTTACAGTGACACTAATGGCATTCGTTTACACTTGCCGCTAATGGCTTTCGTTTACACTGCCGCTAATGGCCTTCGTTTACAGTGCCACTGATGGCTCTGTTTACAGTGCCACTAATGGCATTCGTCAACAGGTGGCTGTAGTGGCGTGGCGGCTACATTAGCGGCAGTTAGTTCCTGTGATGGTCTAATAATAACGGCACTGGCAGGGAACTTGGCGGCTACCAAAATTATATTTATACATATTTTTTTTGATAAATCGGCAATCTACTATCAAACATACATATATAAAAATATAATTTTGGCACCCCCACTAGCGTTAATTAGAGATTATGCTGGTTGCCATGATGTTTTTTTTCTCTATTCTTCGTTTGATAACACAACTATGTCTCGAACCGACACGATATGGATCGATCTTCGAACGCGCAACCAAGAGATAATCATACAAGAGAATCACAGACCCTATGTCGTTTTACAAGATGCCCGTTATTCTCCACGCTATCCACAGATGATAATGATGATTGGATGTAAAATAAAAGCGCAGCTAATTAGCAATTTATTTGCTCTGAAGCCAATGGATGCCCACAGTAAAGTCCATATGCGACCAATTCCAGGGATAGAGAAGGACCCCGTTCTGGTAGGAGATTGTGAACTACACAATCTCTTGAGCTTCAATAAGGCTATAACCAAGCCGATCCTAGGAATCATCCATCAGAGGCCGCTACGCTGGCATAACAGCACGTCTCACTCACGCAATCCTCGAACTCTAGCCAACCTAGTTTATAGCAAGCTTATATCACCGTTTTGCACGATTATATGCTTTGTTGCCGACGATTTTGGAGGGATCAAAAACGTAGCAAAGGAGTTGGCGTCTTGGTTCGTTTGCTCAAACAACGCACCTACGGACTTACCGCGGTCATCTCATCCTCGAGTATTTATTCTTAAAAGATGGGATAACGATGGCCCTTTTAGGGCAGGCTTCGATGAAAAGCTAGCAACGATTGAGTTCATGCACGAGCTTCGTAAAGAGATCGAAATCGACAGAAGCTTTTCGCAGCGAATGGGTGATTCCGAATTGGAGGATTTGCTCGGAAGGCTATTCTGTGGTATTCGCGTTTTAGGTTTTACGCATGAACTTACTACGGCAGGAGCTCGGGAGTCGAAAGTTCTCCGCTCTCGACTTCTGCAGGAGTCTCAGGATATGCAAAAGCGTCGCAGGACAGCAAACGTAGCCTTTTCTTGTAACCACTTTGTGTCTTTCTTCAAGTTTGCGTTGAACCACTTTGCAACAGATATTCCCATCCCATTCAGCTTTATAAAAGCTGCACGACAACCTAATCCAGTTCCTTTGGGAATCTCTTCCCATATCACCAACTTCATCACGCTAATTTCTCCAAAATCACTAGATTCATTCGCAGTACCGATTATAGCATCTGCTCTATGCTTTGACAGTTTCCCCCCCGGTATGCATGGTACGTCTAAGCTCCATCTTTATTTGAAGATAGAACTTAATAAAAACAGCGTTTGACCCTGGCCAAGTCTTTGATAAGCTTTATATGAGAATGCTGCGGGAAGTACTAGGCCAAGTATACCCGCGCCGTGTCGAACTCGCGTCTTCGATTCCGGACCGTATTCGAACAGCTTTTTGTCAGCAAGTTCTCCACTGCACACCCGAGTTAGTTGAAATAAAGAATGCCCATAGAGACACTTTATCATCTAAATTCTGCGAATGGATGCAGGTGTACAGTAATCGTACATGTCTAGCATGTCTAGCACGACCGCCAGAAAACTGTGCTTCTTGCCGACACAGCTTCTGTGATTCATGTATAACTACACACAGCAATGTGGACCCAGAAGAGCCATGGAAATTTAAGCTTAGCAAGTGTCTTTTATGTAAGAAGGCAAACTCGGTCGAGTACAATTTAAAACCTAGCACGGCTGGAGTGAGGGCGCTAGAGATGGGTAGTGATGGGGTTAGTTTGCAGGATATTCAGACGCTACAGTATATGGAGACTCAGCTGCGACTACCAATGCCTCTAAGGGAGCATTTCGATATTGTGATTGGGGGCGACCGAGGTTTGTCACCTACCACTCGGATTTATGCCCAATACTAATTTTTTAGGTGCGTTAGCTGTAATGGAAATATTTTGTAACGAGCGAACCGTTGGCAACTGCCTTAAGTCAGCACATATCGTGGAGGAGATGGACATTCAAAGACAAGGCTCCAAATCAAGATTCTCTACCTCCACTACACAAACCAAATCGCACATGGTCGGTCTCGTGAGCCGCGTCCAAGAGACCGTGAACAACATCACTTCAAATATTCGATTTGTCTCAGATTTGAAGTCCTCCCTGGGTTCAAACGCACAAAAGCCTCTCTTCGGATGCCATGCAAACGGTATAAAAATAGCCATATCAGTTGCAACATCGGAAGACAAATCACCATGTTTGTTTACGAATTACAATGGGCCAGACGAGAAACTTCGTAGACAACAAGTACATGTACGCCCTGAGAATATAAATGAAGAGATATCAATCTGGAAAGTGTAAGTCTTAACCATTAACCTTGACAATATAATTCTAATATACATAGTATTTGTGCTGCTCTTTCTCTTCGACGGTAAGCAATTGTCCATTGCCCAAATACATTCACGTCCTAATTAAAGCAGAAACCTTTCTATAATAGGAACTCAGCGCAGCGATTTAGGCGGCCTCGAAGACAGTATGACTAAACTATTATTGCGTGAGCAAGACTGGATCTGGTCTCGTAATAAGAAGGACCCGGATGTTTTTATCCGTTTTCGGTCGAGTAAATATTATACCAAGCTATCCATGTCCATGATACCCCATCCATGGTTCGTTGAGTATAAGGTACCGCAAACTTCTACGACCGTACAGCATGGCACTGATAAGCTCTTGTCTTCTTTATTTTACATTGAACTTATCGGTGCCCCTGTGTTTGACACAGGCGGATTTGTCTGCGAGGCTCGAATTCGATGTCGTCTGATGCCTTCCCAGCCAGCATTAGCGGAGCTTGTTGATAGGCTCCGGAGCACCGATGCACGATTTACCTACGAGCACAGAGATATACCGTGTGTTAATTCCCAGGTTTATGACGAGATAAAGAGAGGGGTCGCATTCTCAAGGCACGTTCAGTTTGACGTTCTGTCTCTTGATGAAAAACTCGATGTCAAAATCCATAACATCACTTGCGAACCGCAGAGTATAAGTAACTGTCCTTACATGCTACAAGATCTCATTCATGATCAGGGACTGGATTGCGTGTTTGGTAACAAAGATCATAGGAGATATTTGTTGTCATAGTTTATTCAAATTCAAGCCATAGCTATTACTATTTCACCCGTCTCTTCTAAACCCTCGTTCACAAGTCGCTCTTTGACATCTTCTATGACCTTCTGGACCCGGCTTCCTTTGCAAAATTTAATTTCATGACAGAATTCATTCCAGTCCTGCTTGATTCTCCCCTCAATTGTTCTGGTCTTACTGTTCGCCCGCGTTTGGAAGCTTAGAGCTTGCTGTTCTGATGCAATACAATGGTTGATCACCTCTAAGTATAGTAGATTTTTCTTATACAAAACTGCAATAGCAGCCTCGAGATCTCTGTTTTCTTGTTTTAAATGATCCTTCTCTTTGTCTATTAATGAATGGGGGAGCTTTGGCAGCTCTTTGTCCACTGGATTCTGGAGTTGCCGTGTTTCGAATGACATTATGGGATCTAGAGGTCCTGAGAAATCTAAGCAATGGGTGGTCTTTATACTTATCTTTCTACATTTTAGAATCTAGAATTAAAAACCTGGACTTTTAAAACCTTGACACATTTTAGAATCTAGGATTAAAAAACCTAGACTTTTAAAACCTTAACACATTTTAGAATTTACACTCTCTTGCTCACTCTACTTAAGACCAGATTTCCTTAACTCTAAACCTACGCCTGCGTGCTACAATGCCAGCTAATATGGATAGTTTCGGTTGGGATTTCTTTGACCATACAGTAACTCGTAGCCTTTCGTCAGACAAGAAACCCATAGCGACAAAGATCTCCTATGAGAGAAACAGCTTCACTCCCCATGTTGTCCGGTCCTGCGAAAAAACCTACGTATCCGAAAACCAAAGAGATTTAGTTGAATTTGCTAAATCCAGCAAGTCGTTTATACAGACACGTTTCAACTTTATCTTAGGGGACACCTTTTACGTTGTCTCCCAAGTAGCTGATATATGCCTTGCAGACATTATACCTTGCACACTAGAAATAACAGAAGTCCATGCTGCATCTATAATAAACCAAGTACGAACCCTAACCCATTTTAACCCTAACTTTAATTAGTGGAATTTATTGTTTAGGTACTTTTAGGACTAGAAGGACTGTACCAAGCAGGGCTTAAGTACAGATGCCTCAACCCGTCTAACATATTTATATCAAGGAGTGGAAATGTCCAGCTAAGTATGTCCTCAAGGCCTAATTGGTTACATTGTCGTTATGTTAATAAGTACAGGCAACTTTCCCTCTCAATCACAAGAGAATTATAACTGCCAGGACATTGGCCAGCTTGTGCATTATATGTTAACTGAGCAGCCGATAATCGTAGAATCTCAGACATCCCAACAAAACATGCTCCAATTACACTCAACCGGCTTTTATATCAACAATACAAATTCCAAGTTCAGCGTCTGTGGTATAGATTTCCTTGAGAAGTGTATGTCTAAATCAAGCGACGTACAGCAACACTTACATCAACTTCTTGGAGTAATTACGTTGTACCCATATGAGATATTATTATACTGAAGTTTTCATAGCATAGATTTATAACAGCCAGTACCACAACGCACTGCCTTATCCCCTTAGTGCTTAACGCGGAAAGATCAGCGTACAGGTTTTGACATGTTAATCTGACTTTGCTGAGCTATTAAGAGAATTAGGTGCGCCACAGATGGAAAATAGCGAAAGGGAAGCTAGGCGGCCCGGCATCTGGAGCGATCTAGATTTATAATGCGTCAGGTGTCTGGTGTTACGCTGTATATATGGCGTGGTCACCACAAAGCTGGAAATGACTTGGTTTAGGGCTCAGCATTGCGGTGATTGGAAACCCAGATCAAAGTGTTATAAGTTATGAGTTTGAAAGGTGCTACGAGCTCGTGGCGTAGGTCGACGGTCGTATTATACTTCGGATTGACGCCCTCTGCAACTAAGTTAGGCGCGACGGCGACGTCGTGATACTAAATTTCAGAACGTGACTGACATAAAAATACTCGCATTTTCAATGGTTTCATAAATATAGAATCAATTGAATTCAAAGTTCTAATATTTGTCCCGTCACGGGGCGTGTCGCTCGATGGAGGGATGGGCGAACTTGAGTGCGTGAGGCAGTAAACTAGTGATCATGTAAGAGCTCGATGATGGAGCTGTGGTGGGGGAGCTCTGTTACGCTATGAAGGGTGTCTCTATGCTATTCAGGCTGGAGAACGAGGTCATTTTCTAATAAGGCCACCGTGCCGAAATGATAGGTACTTTGACTTTGGGCAACTCAAATTCTACACACTTATCAATATCTTTCATAGTTTCACATAAATCATATTCTACAGCTACCCCTGAACCCCTAAACCCCTCATCTAGAAAGTTATGTTCATGTTGTCGCCCTCACGCCTGATTTGCAGAGGGACTGCTTTCAAAGCGAAACAGAGTCCCTCTACTACCGCTCTACCATAAATCTCTTACTATTCCCAAAACATATAAAAGGACTGTACCTAAGCTCTAAAGCCTCACAATAATGCAGGAGATCGTCATTAGCCTTTGTGGCGCGCGGCCACCATGCATCTGTTGTATCGGTCAGGGTTGATCCTGTGATACTCAATTCGCCTAAGAATTTCCATATACACTTCGGAGTCGGTTTTCCATAGTGTCGTCCTGTCATCCACTGTCACTGGGTATATATTGTCGTAGTCAAGAGGTTGTAGAATCCAAGACAAGCCCATCTTTTCTGCCAGTTGGTGGTATTGAACAACAGTAGATTTTGGTATAATCTTTCGTTGTAAATCGGACAACATACCAAATAGTGGCTCGCAGTGCTTTGCAGTATTCGACGTAGGCCGAGATTGCTTCCGAATGAACTCTTGTCGAATTTTTCTATCGTGAGGCACATTTCGTCCTCCTGGCACCTTTCGTAAGGTCCCGAGGGTGCGTATGCAAGTTCTCTCAAACATGGCACAGACTATTGTACCGTTTGAGGATTTGAATACCTCGTAAGCAAGCTTGCAGGTTTCGATCATCGATAGGAGAGAGGTGAAATCTGGGGCCCAAAGTAAAATCCCAGCAACTAATTCTGGAGGAAGGGTTTGGAAGGACATCCTAGATCGATATATATATCTCGGTAAAGATCAGTTGAGAGGACGTATGCTGGCAATAGTGTCTTATCGTGGTCTTTTGCCGCTGGTGTCCACTCAGCGTTTTGGGTGTTCAGCTTTGCTCGACGAGGGGCCTCTCGACTGGCAGGGCGAGGGCTGAGACGCGAACTTAAGTTACAGCTAGGAGCGATACGAGTTATGACGCCGGAATGTGCGATCGTGAAGGTTGAGACTATGCAAGGCGAGCCGCGGCAGACGCGTCGGGGGATGTGGTCACGATGTGGTTGAGCCACAGGCGGCACACCAGGCATCGAAGTCATTACTAAGCATGATGTGGCGCACGACATGCACCACTCCATCTGTTGGAGGTAATTCCGGAACACGGGGAGCCACACACAAATTCGTGTGATAACCTCCAGCAACCGTAATCAGTCTCTTCGGGCAACGGAGCAGAAGCTTCACAGTAGAATACAGTAACGTAGAGTATATAGATCAATTGAATTACTACCTAATACGGGCCTACGTACGCTACTTGTAGGCCTGGGAAAACCCCCAAAACCCTGACAAGCTGAGCTTTCCGGGCTCAGCTGGGCTTGGGTCAGTGGCTCCCAATAGTGTGGCGCCACTGTCTCACTCGTAAACCGACTGGGAATCTGGACGGCCTCACGGGGATACCCGTCATTTTGGGTGTAAAATTCCACCGTATCCCACGGGACTGTCCGTTTTTCCCCAACACCATCCACATGGTCAGCTACACACGTGTGTGGCTGATAAGAGCCTTCATCGCAACACGTGGGGTTGTAATACACTAACCGTGAATCGTTAGTTAGTTGCTTGCCTCGAGGTACAGTATTGATTTCTATGCCAGCCAAAAATGGATTTGCCCCATGCAACTACCACAAGTCTGATGACGATTTCCCGGAGCTATGGTGGGGGAATCTGTTTCGCAACAACCGAAAATCAGGCACGGCAGTGGCAACGCAAACATAATTTTCCTGAAGGAGCGGTCTGGGGTGCTCAGGAGTAGCTTGTAAGGACACAGGGCACCAGCTCACAGTAATAGCATAGGGGAGTGCGAGTCTGAAGGGTTGCTGGTGCTATCCTATAGGTCTACTACGAAGGGTACAAAAAAGATGAAGGAGAAACAGAAACCCCTAGTATCCGAAACAGGTCCGACTCTGCCAGGTTACGCAGCACGTGACTATACTAATCCTACTTCCCTAGCGCGTGACTCCGTAACAGCTCCGAGTTAGATCATAAGAATGCCCCCTAGGGGAGGCATCCTTACATAGCTGTAGAATACGATTTATAACTGCAATGTAAAAGATATTAATAAGTGTGTAGAATTTGAGATGCCCTTAGTCAAAGTACCTATCATTTTTTCCTACATAGAAATATAAGAAATATAAGAAATATCATACGTGAACAGATCTTGATGGTTGAAATTAAAGTTTACAACGCTCTTATATATTGATGCGTCCTGAGATGGCTTAGGGTTATCCTGATGCCCTACACAGGCTCACTCTCACCAACATCACCCGAACTACTCTCTTGTCTTGGTGCCACCCTTCGAAGCTCCGAATTAACGTCATTGTTAAGATACTCTGGCCTTACTTCAGAAAAACAGTCACTATGAGGCCGATATTCTACCTCAACAAAGCGAATGGGGTTTTTTCTTGTCATCAACGCGCGTACGTTATCCCGCATTGATTTGGTCAGTAATGGACTGCCACACACTGTAACATGCTTAGAGTTGTTTCTAGGTAGGGATAACAGTAGCTTACCAACAACTATACTTTTACCTGGCGAATTCATCGTTTCTTGTCTAATGGCAATCGGAATAGGGGTGTATCGGGACTCTGGGTCTATACACCTATATCCAACACTAATTTCATCTTTTTTTTGCTCTTCTGAGATTACACCTTTTCTTTTCTTCTCTTGCTTATCAGATTTGGCGTTATTGTTTCCCCTCTTTTTTTGCTTATTAGGGTAGTAGCTCCAGAATTGAAGTATTCTCTGCTACGGTTAGGTACGCAAATATTTCAAAGTTCCGATGTATGCTTACCTTCCTATCAAGTTTCCGCAGCTCTGGTAGGTACTCACTCAGCCAATCTTCTTCGCAGTTATCATCTAAAAGCCAAAACACGTCTAACTTTCTTGTGAGGACTGTCTTTCTAATATCCCCCTTGGATTTCCACGTCACTATCTGGCGTATATAGGACAGTACGCTAGATATTCCGATGCCTTGTGCAACAATCATGACATTTTCGTAGCTCTGGAGCTGAAGGTCTTTTCCATATGGTCCATAGAGTACGACTTTCGGATGATGTATCAATGAATGACCATCCAGAGGTTTAATTAAAAACTTTATCTCATTGGAGCATTCGGTCCCAAGTTCGGTCATTGGTTCCGAAGTTTTGTGCCAAACAGCCATGAGAGGGTGAGCCGTTTTAAAATAATTTTTCCAAGATTCCTCTGCAGACAATTCAACATAAAAGTACTGTCCTGGTCGCATTTTGATAGCATGTGGCAGGCTAACCTTAAGCTCTAGGGCGGCATCATTTTTGTAGCTGGATCTAGGTCCTTTTTCGCGCACGTGTTTGAAATTATGTATAGTCGCGTTGTTTGCTTTATGCCGAAGGAAAAAAAGGTGAAATAGCCTATTTGCTAGCCAAAAAATTATCGACACCCCTGGAATGATAAGATTTACAGTATCATGTTCACGCCAGTGCGATGTGTCACCGAATAGGTGCCAGACCAATACTCCTATAGTAAGGAGAGCTAGAATGCGGTGGAATACTAAAAAGGCTTCAAATGACCACTTTCGTATAAAAAACAATGATAAAACGAGTATAGCGGCGACAGTCGAAAGAAGCTATTTGAAATAGTTAGCTACAAATAAAATAGTAGTAGACCGATACTTACTACTATACCCGACGCTTTATGTTTATCATTTGTATTTAATAACCCTAGTACGGCGTGTATAATGCCTTGAGCAATGAACATCCTCCCAACCCAATGATGTGCTAGGTAATAGGAATGGAGAGGAATCCCAGCTTTATCAGCCATGAGACTTGTACGGCCACTAAGGAATAACAACGCCATGTTTACTACGGCCAGTTTACCAGACCGTACCATGAGGTCTGCAGTATCTCTCTGGTACATACATATTGCATTTCCAGCGATGTATCCAAAAAGGACAGCCGCGTCAATTCTCGTTACACTGCCCCAATATCGACGTTGGATAATGAGGGGGTACGCAAGAGTTCGAAGGAAATAAAAGACGGGAATATCGTAAACACGAGGTACGAGGTGCCAGAGACCCCAGAGACCAATAATGATGAGAAGTCCTCCGAGTGAAATAGCAAGTACTAGAACTGTGTCCATAGCTGCTGTTATCAAGTTGGATGTATACCTGAGATGGAGCAAACAACTCGAGCCTAATTTAAGGGAAGGCAATGCAGCCGAAATTTTATACTTTTTACAATCAGTTTACCATAATTCGAGAACACAACCGCTGAGTGGAATACCCCCCCCCCAGTATTACGCGCGCGCTAAATACCCACACAAATTATTTATAATTAATTACAAGTTATAGTTCATAGATCTCGTTTAGGGTTAGAATATGTTCCGGCCCAACCGTGAGTTATTCACGCTCATGAGCGGGCCGGCCCAACCAAAAGTAAGAGTAGAGTAGTTAATTGATATATAGCTATATACTATTACCTACTGTGTCTGCTCGTGCCCGCTTCCGCTTTGGCCTCTCAACTAGAGCTATTTCTGTACGAATAGCTAGGCCTGATAAGTTGCCACAATCATGATCATCATTATGACAGTGTACACTACACTCCTTTGCTTCCTTATAGCACCAGCACCGCTTTGTACTACACTGCCCCTTACATTGACACGATATTCCAACCCGTGCGCTTGTAGAAGCCTCTCTAGCTGCAAGCCCTAGTGTTACTTGCTTTGTAGAAGTAGGAATATTAGATCATAGAGCCTGCTCTACAACTCCGAGTGATTTTGTAGGTATAAGGCGTTGTATAACACCTGAAGGTGTAAGAATGCGATACCTATGAGGGTAAGGCTCTTCTAGAATGCGTGCAAATAGCCTCTTATTATCAGTTGAGGTTCTATCCTCTCGAGGAACCTTTATAGAGACTATAGCTCCAATATCAAAGTGTTGAATATCATGCTTCTTAGTATACTTCCGTATCATAGCAACCCTTATCAAAGTGTTGGATATCGTGCTTCTTAGTATACTGACGTATCATAGAAACCCTTGGTCTTTGAGTAGCTGCTATAGCTCTCTCAATTACAGGGTCGGGTGTAGCCTGAAGGAAGGTCCTACGCTGAGCTGGCACTCGAGCCCGGGCCAGAGCTAGGCTCGGAATTGAGCCCTGAGCTAAAGAGCTCAATTATAGGCTCAGGGGCTTGAGCTCTAATTCTTGAGCTCTCAAGCTCATGAATGAACTCTGGCTCTCGTCGGAGCCGTGGGTTGATTAGAGCTTCCGACTCAAGCTTAGGCTGGGGCTCACTCTTGAATATTGGTGTCATCGTTGGGTCTTCCTGCTAAACTCCAATTGAGAGATTCTTCCGGGCCTGGCTTTTAAGCCAGTCAGTGTGAGAGCTTCGGTCTCGGAACAGCAGCTCAGCTGGTGCGCACCCAATAGTAGAGTGGATTTGGGTATTCATTGCAAGTGTAACCTCGAGTAGCCCTTCAAATCGATCTAATTGATATGCGCCATGAGCCTTCAGGGCAGTATAAGTGGATTCAAAATATAAAGGATCACTTCTCGAAATATACGCAGTTTTGCCCCATAAAGAGCAAGCATGCAGAGCCAATTGCAGACTGCTTTGCTCTCTTTATTGCAGCTTTTTACCTCCTAATATTATGCAAGCTGGTAATGGGAAGGAATTTAAAGGGGCTTTGCTTATTCTACTACGGAAGTATGGAATTCCGGTAGTAAATGGAGCACCACGGTCACCTCAAACGCAAGGCCTAGTTGAGGGGACAAATGCAACATAATTTTCTTGAAGGAGTGGTCTAGGCTGATGACGATCTCCCGCAGAGTGGTCGGGCCGTAAAGCTTGATAGGAAACTCTTTATATATAAGTTACACCACCGAGCTCCCGACCCAACCGGGGAGACGGACTTTGCGCCGGAGAAACCCTTCGGTTTCAGGGCCAATAGCCCACCGTATCCCAGTCCCTTCTCCCTCCAACTATTCTGCCTAACTTGGGTGTGTGAGGCAATAAACTAGTTAGGCCGCCGATAGGACATGGTGTCCACCTCCGCTCCCTCAGGGCCCTCGCCTAGGGCCGCCGACCGCCGCCTCTTCCGCGGGTCAAACGTGTGTTTCATCAAAAGTGTTGATCAGCCAATCGCGTAATCTCGTCTTCACATATTAGTATAATCTTTGGTAAAATGTAATCACTGGGTGAGTCCCCCTGGTATAGCCACTCATGTTGTAAGCGTTGATGAGCGCCTTCCTCTATCAAGTTCCGTGCCTCAGCCCGTGTTGTTGGTTCTCTGTTTGTAAACCTCCGGCAGTACTCGAATTCGTCGTTATCACCCGCTATTGCTAGATACAAGGCTTCAAGACGGGGACAGCATTTAATTATTCTCAAAACATTGATACCCCAATCAAATTGTAGATCTGCATCAGGTGCGGGGGTAGCGCAATAGCGCGCTTCTTCAAGGGATATTGGCGGGGGTAGATAGCGTGCCTCTAACCAAAGAATATCAACTTCGAATTTAACGCCACCCATGCGAGGCCTGCCCCAGAATTGTTCTACTTCAGCTTTAGAGTCTCTACACACTCTTAAAATCATGGCTATGTGACGTGGAGTCTGTAGCGATTCGTGTAACTTATGAGCAAGGACTACCCGCGGTCGAGATGCGACTTGACTCCAGATACTAATACGGAGTTCGGTTGGCAAGCTTAGGAAGAGGGTAAACTTTCGGAGGTTCGTTGCAATAAATGCATCGCAGTAGCGCTCTAAAAGCGCTGCATTCATCTCGGTTGCGATATCTTTTATCTCTTGTGCATTTCTAGAGTATATGAAGCCCTCCCCATGGTGGGTGATATGTCGTTGGACTTCGCCAAACACGTCTACCATGCGAAACTTTTTAGCGCCTTCGAGTGTGTTTAACAACTCCTCAAGGTTGTCTTCGGTTAATATTCGACTATCGCAAGGTCTATATTCTTTTGACGCCAGCTTAACCTCGCTTCGTTCATGTTCATACAGCACAGCAAATGCAATCGTTTTATAATACAAACCTGATAGTTCAAACGACTTTTGTTTAGGGTTATCCTCAAATAACTCTTTAAAAAAGGGTGACCGAGCACTTAGTAGTGGTTTCAATGTAGTGATGTATCTCCCCTGGGCTTCTATGAGTACTTCATCCCAACATCCTCGTCTTTTTCGTAATTCTGCAATAGCTGCATCTATTAAGCTGTTCCGTTTCAAACTATAAGTAACGATTGGCCAGCCGTCTACTCTAAACGGAGTCGTATAAACCTTAATTTCCTTCTGATGGCTGCTAATAAGCCTAACGATTTCACATAAAGTCTCGCTATCGACAACTTTGAGGAGAGACTTGTTAACGTTTTCGAGAAGAGGGCTCCAATTCCCATGAATGTTGTAGCGTGTGGCTTGTTGAAGTAGAAAATTAGGTACATTGTTGCTCCCTTCCAAATACGTTTTCGTGTCCTCGACTATCCGGGGTAGCCCAGGTACTTGTTTGAAGTCAGCGCCCCGTATTAGGAGGAACTGTACCTCTGGCCCCAGGCATGCCCTTTCTCGGCGCTTGGGTCCGAGTTCTATATACTGGTAACGTGCATCCCTGCATCGAGGGACGCACTCCGTGACGGGACAAATATTGGTACTTTGAATACAATTGATAATAAATTTATGAATCCATTGAAAATTCTAGTTTTTTTTGTGTTGGCCATGTTGTATGACTACTCCCGAACAGTCCAAACCGCGGCTACTATGAAAGTTACGATCACGTCGTCGCCGTCGCGGCTGATTGCGGAGTGCGTCAATTCGAAGCATAATAGAGCCCCTCGACCTACAGCACCACCACGATCTCTTTGCACCTTTCAAACTCATATAACACTTTGATCTGGGTTCCCGAGCCTCACCACGATGCTGAAAAATCATTTTCAGCCATGTGGTGACCAGGGAGTGCTGTGTCATGCGACGTCGTCGTATGGGTTGGTACCTCCAAATTAAGCGATCAAGGATCCCTGGTAACTTGGCAATAAAGGTGTGGCTGTGTGTGGCGGCCTGCTAAGCCTTACTGAAAAATTCCGGTTTCCCGATACAACTCCGAGTTGGACTGTACCCTCTCGAGCGGGAGCAAAAAGTGGTCAATATCTGCCAAAATCGGCCGTTTTCTCCTTTAGTTGAGAGATACCCTCAATCACGACAAGCTTTTACTGTAATTTAGTCCGTGCGCGTGGGATTTCGGAGCGTTTTGGGTAGCTTTCTCACACTCAGCACCGGCTCTCACCTTCGGGTACACAGAACGAGCAGACGCAATAGGGTGATAAGATGTAGAACAGCACAAAGCTAAAATCCGAGAATCCCACGGCCTTCCCCTGAACTTCCAACAAAATAATCACGTAGTTAACTATAGTCGCATGATATGACCTATATCCTGTTTTCTTAACATATTTTGTATTTAAAGTACTAGAATATTTGCATATTAGTGGTAGTAAAGGATGGCACGATTCCGGTCTTAAGACATACAAAAGAGATGGTAAAGCTCTAGGTGACTTGGAGGACACCTTTATCTGTAATAGAATAGCCGACGTAGTGAAGCCATAGTGCTGGCACATATGTTGGACCGGTCCCACTAGCCCCAATGAGCCTGGTGTGGCGAATAGCGTCCTGATAAGGAATCCAACTTGTCGGGTTCAGCGCGTAGTTCGTTACTTCATCCACCATGGTAAGACCAATGACGAAGAATAAGGCCGGCTTGTATAGAGGATTGAGGGCATCGCCATTGACCACGATCTTTGCTACGTCCTTTTTCATGGCTCTAACAAAGGTCTTGAACGTGCCGGATCCGTTGTCCTGATAGAATGATTCGCACTTCAACTCGACGATCTGTGTTGGTTCACCCTCACACAACAGAAGGAGGTCAACGCGCTCGTTACTTCCGTCCCACACAGACTGCTCCCGATAAGTCTTCGTATCCGGGAACCCTTGAGTCAAGCCTAGAGCAATGTTCACTTGCATCCAACCTTCCCAGCCACCTTTCTGCGGGTAGATTTGGCGGAGGGTGGGATACATCGGTATTGACCATCCACTAATGATGTCGAGGATATTGTCTAGGGTGGGCATGCCCTTAGACCGAACGTAAGATAGACCCTTTTTTAGTCTGTGAGTGATGTCGGGCGGGTTAGGACCCCAAGACGCCGGGTAGAATACGGCCCAAACAGGCCATAGAGCGTCGACGAGAGTCCCACACATGCCGGCCCATCCTACGAAACAACCATTTTGCGGAGGACTCCATGTCTGTATTGGGTTAACACCTGGTCCGTAGGTGATAGTTGGCTGACGGTTCGTTGTGATTTGGACGAGGTTCGTGAACATACTCCAACTGACCCCTATCTGAGTAACTACCTCACCCGGCCCCAGTTGTATAATTGGATTGAGGCCTCCAGTTTCTCCGTGGCCATTCGTCTTTACAAACGGTGGGTCATTTGGATCTTTCGTTGTGTATGTCGTTGCCAGCTCGGTGATCCAATTATCATCAGACTGGATAGAGATCGTGGAAGGTAGCACACCCCTTGGAATATCTTTCTCAAGTAGGTCACCGAAAGGAACCCCAGTACGGGGCTCGCGACTTAAAGATGCTGGCACCAGAGCGAATTGCGCAACCGGAACCACAAGTTGAGTCTGGTCAATAGTTGGCAGTGAGACATTTGGATTGGTAGGATCCTTATCGACATTACGTCGCCAAGTCGCGATCGAGTCCCGGATCGCTTGGGTGTTCGTCACATGGGTGGAGAAATCTGGATCCGCAGACCGCATGGAATAGTTGTCGTATATACTAGCAATGTTCGCAATGATGTTCAGGTTCGATTCTGCCATATAATCAATATCGACGAGCATGGAAGGTGACTCTGTGTATTGTTGCTTATACGCGTTGATTTGGGAAAAGTTTGACGGGCAGTCGTCTAAGGCGGTGTAGCATGTGGTGCCAAACTCCAGGACTTGGGGAGCGTCCATTGGAACGGTGTTGAAGTTTAGTACGAAGGGCACAAGTTCATTCGCTGTTTGGGGAACACGGGTCTTCGTGAACCCAATGGCTTTCATATTGATGTCGGTCGACACACTCGTTGTGTTCGTGATGCTTTGTATTTCTGTGTCAAAGTTTGCACTGAACTGGGTGGAAAATCCAGAGAATGTTGCGTCGGCAGAATTGACGATTGATTCGAATGTTTCCTCATCATAGGCACGGAAACTGTATGCAGCAAGGAACTGCCCACCGGAAGTGATTGATGAAACGTACGAATCTCCGCCTTGTTTGTAGAGCGTTAGGGAATCTTTAAAAGAGTCATTGAACGTGGCTCCAGTGACAGTGGTAGTGGTTCCCAGTGTGGCCTCGACCAAAATGACCACAGTAGTGGTGGTTATCTGTAGGAGACTCATGAATTTAAATCTATCGTCGAAAGATCCCCACTAGATGATTAGGAAGTCAGCATTTGATATTCTAGCACGGTTTGAATGCAAAGATGACTGTTTTACAATGTCTCAAGAGTTGAATAAGACATGAGCAAAGATAGCTGCTGTGGGATGTCTCGAGGGTACATGGGATCATTAGGATGAGTAAGATAAATTTCATAAAGAGGACTTATCAGAGGAGACAATCATCTTACAGGGCTATTGACTGAAACAGAAGCGTCGATGTTTAGTGCATTCATGACATCCTGCCTTGAAGTGCAGATATGAACCAGCGGCTCAAAGGCACCTTGGACGGGACCACTGGTGGCAGGATCGATAACATTGTTCATGGCAGTGCCGTAGAAGGTGTTGTATCCGACACCTATTGCACCGATTGCCGTGGTCTCAAGCCGTTCTTCTTTTCCCATCTTAAAGAAGGGACCTATAGTAACGAAGAACTCGTTGGTAGATTACTTTAGAGGGATGTGTATTGAGAGGGTTGCGAGTTTTTTTCCGTATAACTCAGAAAGTCAACGTATAGGTAGAGGAGAGCTTCTTTGGCAGGAGTAGGTGGCATTACTTATAATGAGCAGCACCTGGCTCGTACAAATATGCCAATCGAATCGTGTCTGATCTCATCATACTGTCGCCCCTCATCATACTGGCTAACACTCATCATACTTCATCATACTGTCGCCCCTCATCATAGTGCTGCAATACGAAAACGGGCTGTCTGTCAAAACGACCAGTCAATCAGTGATCTCAATCTACCCACTGCCATTTGCTCCAGCGTCTACATCGTGCCATCTTTGTGTCCCCGCAATCGAAATCACCATCGCATCATAACCATCTTATCGTGATCTCATCATGGTCATCGGAGCGTAACCATCTCATCATGACTGTTTTCCTGTCACAATTTCATCTAATAGAGCGATATAATGCTGCTTATTGCGTCTGTGATGAAATTAAAGCTTGCTTGCGGCGAGATCAACAGATAGGAACGGTTGAGTGGCAGGTCAGCACAGAGCGAAAGCAGACACGTGGTTGCTCATGAAAAGTTCTAGAAGAAAGCCCATGCAGTTTAGCCGTCGTCGCCACAGTCCCAGTCCATACCAGCCACAATCTTGCCAAATGACATGATGACATAAGCTAAATTACATTGTAATCAATGTAGGGCGTGGGGGTCGTTGTACAGTAACCAAAAATCATTAGTCGCTCTAACTCGAAGTATTAATCTGCGTGGCGGCCATGCATGAATTTGCGCCGTACAGCCGCCACAAGGCTGATGACGATCTCCCGCATCGTAGTGGGACCTGAAAGCTTAGATAAGACTCTCTTATGGGTATTAGGAGTGATAAGAGTTCGTGGTGATGCTGTAGCTCGAGGGGTTCTATTATACTTCGAATTGACGCCCTCCGCAATCAGGCGCGACGGCGACGACGTGATCGTAAATTTCAGAGTAGCCGGGGTTTGGTCCGTTCAGGAGTGACCACACAACACGACTGGCACAAAAATACCGGAATTTTCAATGGACTCGCAAATTTAGAATCAATTGAATTCAAAGTACCAATAGTTTGTCCCGTCACGGGGTGCGTCCCGTGATGCAGGGATGCACGTTATGTATCTTTGAGAAGCTTGTTTATTTTTTCGAAGAACGCCCCATGTCGGATGAGGAATTCCACCTCTAAGCTTACGTATGCACCTTGATGGCAAACGGGGTCCCTTGGCCCGAGATCTATACGTCGGAATGTCTCTTCGAGTATACTGTTTAACTCAAGTTGATGAAATTTCTGTTTGATGAATGATGCCACTACTGGGCTGGGGCCATGGCGTAAGAATAACTCCCGAAACTCATCCTGTACATCCATGGTGAGTGTTCTGAAGTGGCCTGACTTCAATAACAAGGTGAATAGAATTGCTAGTATTAAGAGATGCAATAGGTATTTCGAATGTCTAATTTGAAATATCTAAAAGGCAATAAGTGCTGCTAAAAATAACGAGCGTGGTGATTGAGTGAGGTAGCCTGGTAGCGCGCGCCTAAATTTTATATTATCAATTATCCATACTGTGAGATAAACAATGATCCATCCAAAAAATAAAGAGCTAACGCATCTTTTAACCTAAGCTGCTGCTGCAGTATTGAACGCATGTGAGCCTAGCAAATGCACATCAAAGAGGTAGACGCGTCTACTCGATATTCCCGTATAAGAGTGATGATGGAAAGGGAACCCTCACGGCAGAGGTCTACACCCTCGAGATCGATGTACATGGTTGGCCAGTATGGGGACTGGCGGTGCATGGCGGAAGACTAGCACAGTACCAAGTCACCGATTGGCTCTGTCGTGTTGATAATCTTTGTTTTAATGTTCTTGATTTTGAGGGACTTATGAAATGTCACCGCGTAGGTGTGTGCTCGCTGGGTCTCAGCCTTTGACGCAATAGTCGTGCAGGAGAATAACTTCGCCACTCGAGAAGAGACATGTAAGTTACAAAGTTCCTCCACCAAAGGTACTTACAGTACCGCGCCATAAGTATACGTACGGGTCTGTGCTTTTCCCATACAAAAAACACTCGTTGACTGCAATTTGAGCACAGACCCGTACATATACTTAAGTTATGGCGCCGTACTGTAGTCAGCACATTTCCTCATAAGTTAGGTGTACGGCGAATCTTCTCCAGGTCCCCGCCGACGCCCTATTACTCGTCCTCGCCACCATAACCGAGGCTATTTCTGTTTTGGTTAGCATCTGCATGAAGTGCTTCACATTATTTCCCTACCTTGCGCTGGTATTTGAGCACGGGGTCGTGGAACCGCATCACGGGGTGCCTGGGGTGTCTGTCTCAGAGATATTGGGTATTTCAGTACCACACTGTTAGAGCAATAGCATTTGGATTCTGGGTACTGGGTCCATGCGCTGCAATGGCACAAGACGGCCATGAGTTGGTCCTGGCGCGGGCGCAATTACTTGTAGGCGCGGGCGAAGGACAAACAACCAGCGGACGACAGGGAAGAAGAATACAGGGATCTCCTTCAGCACCAAACCCCTCTCATAGTCGGCTACGGGCAAGAGCAGGAAGAGGGGCAGGAGGCAGCGCAGGGAAGAGCGGGGTTACATGTGTCGATGCAGACGTAGACGGCGCCACAATAACCCCTTGAAGATAAAATACGCCACACTTGGCACCAGAGTTTTAGTGAAATCATGAATGTCGCTTTTCGTCCGAGGCGTAGTAGCACAGATAGTGGCCGAAACCTTGCCCCCCGAACTGGCATGGTAATTGTCTTCACCTACGTCGCCGGAGGTATGATATTCTAATAATGCAGTAACAGTTTAGGCTCAAAGATGCTTTAGCTCTTGATATTTTGGATGGATTAGAATATATAGTTGATGCACATGCAATAGTGATTGCCTTCCTGATCATTTGGGATAGCAGCTTTGTAGGAACGAATGGTCAGTAGCCAACTTGGAAATCATTATTTAAATATAAAATTTAGGCGCGCGCTACAGGCTACCCCACCCAATCACCACGCTCGTTATTTTCAGCAGCACTTCATACATTTTAAATAATTCAAATTAGATATTTAAAACAGTTATTGCAGCCTTTACCATATTATTAGCAACTTTAATGCGGTTGAACTACTACGAACACCAAAGAAGCGGCGAGGCGGCCAACTTTACAACATCAAACAGGGGTCGCAAACACCCCCCAATTACTACCCGGACAGACTGAGACAAATTTACCCCTTTATCGTAACCATTAAACCCCGTAAAGCTTAGGCACTGCCCGTAGAACTTGAGTAGAATATTGCAATGTTGTATGACCCGTGGCACGTGAGAAACCCCTACACTAACAAACCCCAAGCTGTCGTCGTCGAACCATCAGGGTTGCAGCTTATCATGGTTAGCTGTCCGACCTAAATATCCTTATTATTGGATTATTAAGCCATATTTATAACATCCAATTGAAATTCTTCAAATCGTTGACTTTCAATTGTAGTGTCCAATTGAGATTGATTAAATCACTGACTTTTATGGATCTTCTTATCATCTTGAAGCTTGAGGTTACAGCTTGGAGTAGATAGCTTAAATTAATAACTTTCCTTCTGCATGTCGCATTAGAAAAACATCATTCGATATATTTTGGAACTATCTCTACTATCACCTTACACCCTCAATCGACTCTAGCTACCTTGTGGTGGACCTATGTGGGTGTGTAAGTGCTTATATCGTTGCTGTTGAAATTTCTCCACTGAGCCACAGTGATGTTCACCTGCAGACTAGTGTTGAATGCCTTTGCCGACCCGTTGTCAATCGCCATGCCAGCATGGCCTTGTCGCATTTAGTTAAAAACATACTTGGTGAAGAGTCAAAGGTCCAAAGTGTCCTACAGGCAAAGCCTAAAGTGGCATATAAAAGGTTCTGGATGATAACAACTCGTCCTACCCACTGATGCGTCAAATAGTACGTATGAAGGGAAAGCCTAGAAAATCAGCCACCATGCTAGCTAGTCCGGCTACCAACAAACAGAGGGATAACGTTAATTAATGCCATCATTCCTAAACGGATTATGAGATCAGAGGGACTTTTGATGCTCGATGCTGATAATGGCTGCAATAGACGCAGCGTACCACTGGGTGGGGATCATTCTTTTTAGTGTCTTCATCCATACTGGATAGCGTTCGCAAGATGTAGGTTAGGTCGTCGGATGAAAATACAGCTTCTGTTAAAATATGCAAGTGTCACTCGGGCGCTAGAGAAAGGCAACTCTGAGAACATCTAGAGGCGTTAACGCTATGGTTTGAATGGGTCATTGCTCAGCTTACTGTATAGATGAAATAAAGAAGGTGCTTTCTTTTATGTAATTAAGCAAGCGCGCGCCGCAGTCACCTCACTCAACCACCACTCTCGTTATTTTTAGTTACATTTTAGATACTTCAAATTGAATATTTGTAATATTTTTTTCGCCCTTTATAACTAGCAATATTTCTAAGACTTTTGTTACTGAACTCAGACCACTTCAGATGTAGCCTGGCTGGCACTCAACATGGATATGCAGGATCGGCTTAGAGGGCTACTCCTACGCCATGGCCCCAGTCTAGTAGTGGGGGAATTCATTACAAAGCAACGGGTCCACCTTGACCTAAACAGTATCCTTGAAGAGACATTTCGACGTATAGATCTTGGACCAAGGGAAACCGTTTGTCGTCAAGGCGCATACGTGAGTTTGGAGGTGGAGTTCCTCCTTCGACAAGGGGCCCGCTTCGATCGTGAGAGCTGCGACGTAGACAAGCTTCTCGAAGACACGTATCGGTATATAGAACTTGGCCCACTGGAGTTTAAGCGTCAATCTGGCTCTTGCTTTAGTCCAGAGGTAAACCTCCTCCTGGAACAGGGTGCATTTTTCGAAGATGTACCCTGTGGTTTATCTCGGCTAGTCGAGGGCACGACAGAATATCTGCAGCAAAGTGATCATAGAGACAATTTTCTTTTTCGACAAGCCAGGCATAACATATTTCACGGTGGCTGGGATAATTTTCTTCGCAAAGTTTGCAAGTCTCTTCTCAAATCTGTCGATAGCGAGACTTTGTGTCACATCGTCGAGCAAATCAGCCGCCAACAGAAACAAATCAAGATTTATACCACACCGTTTAACAATTATGGCATGCAGTGGCCAGTTGCTACATATAAGGTCAACAGTAATGACTTGTTAATAGATGCAAGTATTACAGAGTTACGAGGAAGGTCAAATACAGTAACCATAAGAGTCCACGAGAGGGAAATTAAGGCATTAGGTCCACTATTACAAGCTCGATCGCCCTACTTCAAGAAATTAATCAACGATAAGTCAGAGAAAAGGTCGCTTAAAATCAAGGGATCATATAAAACCATCCAATTTGTCGTGTTATATGCACAATCCGAATTAGACGTTGTTGACTGGGATGATTTTAAACCTTGCGATAGTCGGGATACGACTGAGAAGACTCTTGATCAGTTAGTAAATATACTCCATGCCGCTAGTGAGTTTGAGATGGCGGACTTGTTTGGCGCAGTCCAGAAACATATCGTCATCCATGGCAAGAGATTCATCTACCCTAAAAACGCACAAGAGATAAAAGATATTGCAAAAGAGGTAAATGCACTGTTTTTAGAGCGCTACTGCGATGCATTTATTACAACTAACCTCCGGACGTTTACACTCTTCCAAAGTTTGCCAACCGAGCTCCGGATGAACATCTGGCGTCAAACAGCATCTCAACCGCGGCTAGTTGCAACCCCTTGGCTGGGTCAAGCTTCTAATGTTAGCATAGCCAGAATCTTAAGAGTGTGTAGAGAGTCTAATACTGAAGTACAACAATTTTGGGGCAGGCCTAACTTGAATGGCATCAACTTGAAGTTTGATATCATTTGGTTAGACGCGGATTATTTGTCTCTATCAGTATCCTCTAAGGATGCTCGCTATTGCACGACCCACGCGCCTTCTCCAGAATCTGAGTGGGAACACAAAATCTCACCAATAATTAACCATTATTCCGGTCTTAAAGTGTTGTATTTAACAGCAAAGATCCTAAGTGATAGTGATGAGTTTGATTACTGCCGGAGATTTACAAACAGACTACCAACAACACTTGCTGAGGCACGGAATTGGATAGAGGAGAGTGCCCATCAGCGCTTACAGAAAAAGTTACCTGATGGTTGTAATTTACCACGGATTATGCTAATAGATGAAACCGAAATTTCACGATTGGCAGATTAAGTTTGTAGTACCTTCTACAAACCAATAATTTAATTCGTGTAAATTTGGTAGCAGCCTGCCGTCTGGTGGGAAGGCTACTGGATTGGCCCGGCCTGAGCGGCTCTCGAGAGTTTGGAGCGGCACTCCTGTCGTCGCATCCCAGAACGCGCTGTCCCATTAGCAGAGCCCGAGACAACCCGCTTGGCGTCGGGTGGCCACTGAATTGACCGCGTCTGAGTGGCCCTCGGGCGTCTGTGAGTGCGATACTCCAATATACTTGAACTCTAGGCTTTCTTTCCATCCAAGTAGGGATAAACTTCCCAAATGTTTCTCGGATAATACTCTTCTCTGGCGCAAAGATAAGGGCGCCTGTTCAATAACTGATCGGTTTGTATACAGCGAACGCCCTCGCATCATGTATAAACGCATGCAAATTAGAGCTCTCATGAACCTAAAGGACAAGTTAATTGAGCTCATAATAATAGACAAATAGATTACCAGAACGTGAGCCTCCAAGGCCGACTTGCTCGTACCCCTCCGATATCTTGCCCATACTTGCTGGATTGGGAGGATGTTGAAGAGCTCGACCTTCATCATAGTCATAAGACCGATGAGGACGACAAATTTAGGGCGGATGCCCCTGGTGAAATCCAGGAAAGGGCTACTGAGTGGCTTGTTCCGAGGAAGTTGAAAGTCTCAGATGTGAAATACACATGAAGTATGTGCGAGTGCTACATTAAATGAGGGTGGGCGACGGCGGAGTGAAGGATAGATATAATATTCGATATACAGGATTAGAAGGGGAAAGGTTGAGATTAGGGGGGGTTGAAAAGAGGAATTTATATAGGGCGCTTTAGCCGGCCGATATGTAGGGGAAGAATTAGGGATTTTAGCTGATACTGTACTGTACAGTAAAAAACAAATAAATATTTAAGAAGTTATCATCACTCATTCGGCGTCAGCTGACTGAGGTAACTGGGGTTCCAGACGACAAGGCTTTTTGG